>JBBNEX010000037.1:0-151445 GCA_038021265.1 Cyprinella venusta | reverse complement strand
TTCAAATGTTTCAACATTTATAAGACATCCATCAACTGGCATAAAACCAACTTGTGCATCATTTAGAAATTTCGAAGAAAAAGAACTTATGCGTTTATTTATTATTCCAACGAATAAACGATAAACGCAAGAAGAAATACAGATTGGACGATAATCATTGATATTTCTCGTATCAGGTTTATCTTTTTTTGCAACAAGTATGAGTTTTGATAATTTTAACCAGTTAGGAAGATTAGCCTCTTTAAGCCATCTAGAGAATCTTTTTGAAAGACATCTGGCTCCACCTGGATGAGCCACGAAAGCCTTCAAGACATGTGGTGTAATCTCATCCCTTCCAGTTGATGTTTTAGAGGAAAAATCATCGATAGCATTCTTGACATCTGATGTCGTAATTGGAGAAAAGATTAAATCGTCCCATTTACCAATTATATGAGGTAAGCATGTATCTGTACTAGGATGTTTGTTCCAAATCGTTTTAAAATGGTTTATAATTTCAAATTCAGCTAATCGGCATTTATCTGAACCAAGACGTCCCACGATAGTCAAGAAGGCATCTCTTGGATTTGAAGAAAAGAATTTATTTATTTGACAGGCGATATTATTTGCTTTGTTAGAGCTAGGTTTAGCTATTTTTTTTCCGTTTTTTCATTTTATCTGTTTTCCAGCTACGTGAACGTTTACGTTCATAATAATATTTAGATGGGTTGGGTGTTTTTAATGATTTTTTAAACTTTTCAGTATCTTTTTGACTGATACTAGATAAGAGGTAAAGAAAATCATCGTCTTCGATGTCATCGTTTAACATCTGGTCAAAATATATAGCATATTTTGAAGACATTTTATTAGAGGTAATATTAATATTTCCTCCAGTTTTAAAATAACGCTCAGTGGCTGGAATTAAAGTGGGTCCATATTTGCATGCTGCTTCTTGACATGCATCTAAGTAGTCCAGTATTTCTTTCGAAACTGGTATATCTGGGGTTGGGTTATAAATTTGATTTTTAGGTTCAAAGGTTATTTCATCTTTTTTTTGGTGAAGGTTTAATGGGGAAAATTGTTAATTTAATATCACTGGTTTCGGAAAGCTCTAGTTGGTGAGTTTCAGAATGTTTTGATTTGATAGGTAAATGTTCCAATTCATATAAATGTTCTTTGGAAAGGGGATTTAAATCGGTGGTTGAGATGTAAGATTTCTCATAAGCAGATAATGAAAATGTTTGGTCTGGTTCTTCTTCATGTGGTTTACTGCGAAAAATTAGAAAAATTTATTATGAAATTTTTTTATAAGAATTTATTTATGGCTATTATGTTCAATAATGCTTGAAATAAGTATATAATTTTTAATTTATTATTATATTGAGGTTATTAATTGTCCACCACGATTTGGATTTACATCTCTTTCATATCCATCGTTATTAATCATGGTAGAAAATTATTTTCAACACATTGGTTCTCGATTTAGTGTTAAAAATGAGAATTTAATCAAGGTTAAAATCAATTAATATGCGTATTTTATAATAATTTAATGGAATTTAATAATTTAGCGAAGCATGAATTCTTACTTGATATCAGTGACATCTGTCGTATATTCTTTACTTTTTTTGGTTCTTCCTGATGAATCTTGATTGTAACTCATTGTAAGAAATAAGCAAACAATAGTTCGTAATTAAATAAAAAATCTCAGCTATTTATACTGAATTTCCCCGCCGAAAAAAGCTTGGGAGGATTTGTTTGAATTGGTATTTACTGGGAAAATTCAGAATTTTATTTATTCTGACCTAGACGCTCAAATTCATTTTCGGCCGCTGTTTAAGAATTTGTAACTTTTATTTTATTATCTTTATCTCAAAATCTTAATTGTTAGAATGAATATCAAGCATAGGCGTCTCTAAATAATTTATAATGTTTTTGTTACCCTATTGTTTAGAGTCGCCTTTTCATCTGGTTACATTGCGATAGTACAATTGAATAAAATTTTATGTCATTCGTATTAATTTTTAATTTTAATTATATAATTATAACCTTAGAGGTAAAATGCTTAACGATAAAAAAATTATCGGATTTTATTTAACATTGCGTGTTTGTTTAGACGCACTTTTTTTTGACTACGCATATTGTATTTCTGTATTCTTAAGGTTTGATAGGAAACAATTTGACATCTTTAAATTTATTCGGATAATATTTTTATACATGATCTTAGGATTTAACTTTATGTGAGAAAAATATTAAGACGACGATCAGTTTTCTAGGATAAATATTAGATGAAAACTTTGGTAATATACTCGTATGCCTTTGTCTAAATATTTTTCGTTGCGCCCAACTCAAAGATATAATTTTAATAGCTGTTCTATGATCTGATCTAAGGTCGCTTAACTTTTTATTCGCAAATCTAACATTTTAACAGCATCTTTGTGATGTATTGACAGTTAAATAAAATTTTCACTGTTTAATCATTATATAAAAGATAACAGTGTTAGTCGTTCTCCATCAAGATATTAACTGTTTAAATCATGGGTGAACATACTTGGCTTTATCATTTCCTTTTAATGTAATCATTGTATCATAAAATAATAAATGGTTGATATTCTTCCTAGAATATCCTAAAATTCGTCTGTTAATATTTTACGATCAGATGTTAAAAAATTTATCGAGGAAATTATTTTGTAGTTGATAGTTCCTAAAATCTATTTGGCAATAAATGCTTTCCAGTAGTGACTCTCGCATAATTACGCGTAATTATTTATCTTAGCCTGCATATTATATATCTTTATAGTTCTGAGATTTAATTATAACTTTTTTTGAATGCACAGCTGACAATTTAAATAAAAATTATTTTTAACTACTAACATGGTCTTATCGACTTTTCTCATTCAGTTATTTTAACAATAAGAATAACCATTGATATTTAATCAGATTTTAAACTGGTTAAATTTAGCAGAGTTTTGTTATTTGGATGGTCGTTTTAAAGTTTATTAATAACTTATGGTTGTTGTTATTTGATCCATTTAGGGCCCAGTGAATTTAATATGGATTTTTCTGTAGACGTGTCTTAACTCCCGATTTATACTAAATTATGGGGATTTTCAGACAGTAAAATTCATTGACTAGACGCTTCAATTTGTAGCTTTTCGCTATTTTTTAACCACGTTTAATTAATATGCATTCTCTAGTTATGGTTTGGAATTGCTTCCAAAAAGCCAAAATTCATTTTATTGCAGCGATATGTTACATTCCTTAATAATACACTAATTTACAATTTATATCGAAATGAAACAATAACTTACATTTTTTGTTTGTTTTGTTAAAAATAGTTTGCACCATCATCAGACAGACATTACTAAAATTTCAAAATACTTTAAGGCTAAAGTCAAAGGTATTAATCAATTATTAATAACATGTTTACTCCTAGATGTTTTATACTTCTTAAAAGTATAGCAGAATTAATTTTAAATGTTCAGAATATATTTAATCTGAAAAAAATAAATTTTTGGTTAATTTTAAAGGTTTTTTGTGAAAAATTATTCTTCGGTGGAAATCGTTAACTTTCTTACAACTTGGTTTTGTAGGGTTTTTTCACTTATATTAATGTTTAAGATGTGCCATTTCTTTTAAAAATTTTTAGTATGCTCATATGTGTATACTTCACTGCTTCAAAAATAATTTAAAAAAAAATTGGTTTAATAATGTCTCAAATGGGCAATTATACTCTTTTTTTATTATGTAGTCGTTTATTCTCATTTATTGATAATTTGAAATGTATCTTTGATTTAAAGAATCAATTTTTGATCTTAAGAATTTTCTACTTGTAGATTTTTATCAAAAATTAGTAAAGTCTAAATTGCCAGGTGTGAAACGATTATTGGAGTTTATAAATTTCATTTAGACTGGCTACCAATTCGTATTTTGATTTAAAATTCAGTTTTAAATACTATCTATGGCTGAGGGATGATTTTTATTCAAACATTATTGTCTCATTTTTTCTATCTTCAAACGTGAATGTTTAAGTTTTACGCAAATGATAAAAATTATTTTTTTTTCTAAATAAACGGTTAACTCTAGACATTTATCATTCCATGTTTCTAAGATTCTAGTATTCATATTTTTATTTTTTTTTGGTTTGATTATGGCGGGAAAATTAATTGGAGTTTGACGCTCATTCTATTAACGCTTGATAATTTATTGTTGCTTTTCATCGTCATGATTGATTATTTTAAGTCTTAAAGACAAAATCAATCAATGGCTACTTAGGTTTAGTGAGTATTTTTTTTTCAAAAATTTATCAGCGATCACTTAAAATATATTCTCACGTTTATTAGATGTAAATTATTTTTTTCAAAGAAAAATTAGCATTCTAGGTATATGGGGCGTTTGATAATTTTTATTTCATATAAATCTGGTATTAATTATTGATATAAAGGAATTTTTATCTTTGAATAACTTTTGGGCTAAAATAGTCAATCTAATAATTTTCATGGCCATAAATTCATCAATGGTAATACAGAATTATGGATCTTCCCTATTTGTGAGCATCTGACGAAAAAAAAGCGGGTAATAATTAATCCTTAAATAGTTTATTATATAAGGTAAGCATTATATTTTGTTGAATAAGACATTTTAAAAATTTTGTACCAAAAATATTAATTTATAGCGTATATAATTATGCTATAATAACATCTTATAAAAAATTAATTCGTGATTCTTTATGCCTCTTCATATACTAGTAAGGATATTCTTGTGATTAAAATTTTGCTTATAATTTAAGTGATCTACGGAATTTTATTTTTATTCACGACGCCTTTATAATGGAGACTGTCCTAGTATCTGAAATAATAACACTCACTTTTTCTTATATTTTGTTCGTTTGCATTTTAGCCAATATGGCTTCTACTTACAACAACAACAACAAAAAAATAGATAAAACGAGTAAAAGAATACGAAAAATAAAATTACTAAACTACGATAAATATTGGTAAATTTTTCACTTTCTGGTACACCTATCAATCATGTATTCCATTATGCCGTTTTTGGTATAACTCAGATCTTCTGAATATTCCAATAGACCCCTCCATTTCAAGTCCCTATTCAGCTGGCATATAATATTATTTGTCGTTTTCTTTTTGTATTTTTTACGTATTAGTTCAGTTTCTTTAATGCTGATTTCTTTAAGATACTCAAAAAATTCTTCCGTTGTCTCTGTCTCATTGTAAAGCTTGTTGTAATAGTTGGTATATTTCTCCTTTTTGATTGGATCAGAGAGAAACATAACATTCCAGCCCAATTTACAATGACCAGTGCTTGGTGGATAAATCGTTGGGCCATATTCTCGAGCGGCGTCTTGTAACACACGCAAACAAATTTTCATTTGTTTCGTATACACGAATTTATTTTTATCATTACAAGGTATGGCTTTATAATAAACAGGTATTAGTAGCAAATTCCCAACAAATAAGGCATGAATGAATTCAGGTTTTGCGAAATGCTCTTTTCGCATTTTAGGCCAGGTAATAAAGCATCTTAAAAGCGGGGTGATTTGATGGTGATATTTCTCAGGGATGTATTTATTATCAGGCTTTACTGTATAATATTTAGAATTCGGCTCGTAATATTGACCATATTTGGATGAGATTGGAGGTAATTCGTTCGGTGATGCGTTACCCTTAGATATCCTACATGTGTCAATGTGTACGACTAAATATCCTTGCAAATGTTCAACAAGGATTATATGATTAAATCAAAAAAAAATAAAAGGTATTCTACGCATTCCATTATGCATCAGCTAATGCACGACATTTATGGTATTACTGACGAATAGATGAATTATTAGTTGAGAAAAAAAAAATTATTTTAAATGTATTATAACAAATACTTACTTGTTGTTTTCTTCAGAGTCTTCTTTTTTTTCTTTATTAATTGATTTTTGTTTCTGAGTCTTCATTATCTTTACCTATTTAAATACTTACACTCCGAAATATTTACAAAAAAAAAGCCTGCTATTTATACTAATTTTTAGCGCCAAAAAACATCAAAGCCGGTGTTGTTTTCATGATGTATTTATTTTTTTCAATCTTTCATGGTTAAGATAAATGAGTGAGTATAAGTTTTATATACTAACAAAAATTAATTAGTCTGAAGTTTCCTTATAAGCTAGAGAAAACCTTTAAAACTTTTTCTTAATAATCTAAAATAACTAATGTAACTGACTCATGTTTATATTATCTTCGTGATACAGGAAGTTGTATTTGCCGATGTTTTAGTAGGATTAATTTTAAGTCTGTTTGCATTTTCCTAAGGTTCTAACCAGCAATAAATTTTAAATTTCTTAATGCATATAATGAATTAACTTAAAATTTATAGATTAACCTAGCGTTCATAATATCAAAAACATAGGAATTCTCTCTAATTTCAAAACAACAGTGACTACAATTGTCCATTAAAACTATTTATGGCTTAGAATTTTCACGTACAAAATTTGTTATGTAATTTTAGGAATAAATTTTGAATCCAAATTGAAAATAGCCTTAAAATTTTTTATTTTATATATATAATCTGTTCAAATATGAGTAATTTATTTTGTATTAGTCTTTTATAGTTTGTGTTTGATCCCGAAATAGTGTTTTATTTAAATAATGTTTAAATTTAATTAAAATTTTTTTACTACTACGAAAGATCATTTTCAGTCAAAGTTTTTTTATTATTAAATATATCAACTGGTACATTTAAGAACGCGTATGTGTGCTTTATGTGCAATTTTAGATACACTTGATTCATAAAAGGAATTAATTAATAATCGAGCAACTTTTTTGATCATATATAACAAGTTTGAATTATATTTCAGTAATAAAATTCTGGTTTATTTGAGAAAAAAAATTCTACAAGCATTTTATTAAATAAAGGTTGACGAGTTACATTAATAAGTTTTCGTATATTAAAAATAAGTATGGGGATTAGAACATTCTGATGGCTTTTTACTCGATTTACGTCTGACCCATTATTCCTTTCTATTTTTTTGGCAGATTTTTTATTCCATATAACCATAGTGTGGGATTATTTTTAAACTATATACAGAGTTTTTATTAGTTTTTTGTCATTTTTTCTTATGATGCATAAAATGGATGATTAAATCTAGATTTCACAAATATATATATTCTCGATAAATTATGTAAGTTTTAAAAAATTAATAAGGCAATAAACTATGAAATTTTTAATTACAGGCGGATATTCGTTCCTTGCTAATTAATTAAATTCATAAGTGATGTAATGTGCCTTATTTGAATTTAGTAATAGAATCATCCTTTAAACATTATTATCTTGATTACGCTAATTACCGGCCTTTTCTATGAAAATGTCAAATGTTACAGAATATGAGTAAAAACCATTCAGCCAAAAAATGTCTGGTATCTTTTTTTGTTCTTAATTGTTACAAATGTTAAAAATTCTTTATATGATCAAATAATATCGAGATTTAGTTCAGGTATATTACATATTTTACACAGTGTTATATTTGATGTTTTATGGTTTTTATCTTCGCTTACATGAAGATATCAAGTGACAATATTCTCATTTTAAGTACTCATTTATTAACCACATCTGATGCTTAATTTATTCTATCTGAAAAATTATTAGATATCGTGGGATGATCGAAATCCATCTTAGTACATTGAAACCTAGTAGCAAAAATCATGTCGATTTCAATAGATTGGCTCATTTGGTTGTAATTTAAAACTGTTGTTTGGCGTTGGTATTATATACTGCTAAATAGATGAAATTATATTTGTGGAATATTGATGAGCTTTGGCATGAATAATTGCTCTTCCTGATCCGATAACTTAATTCGACTAGTCAAATTATAGATGATAATTCGAATAAAATGTAATTTGTCACGAAAAACGGTTTATAGTGTATTGAGAATCACCATCCGTCCAAAAAGTTTATACTCAAATTATTTGTTACTTTATTAGATTAAAATTGATTAATTTAAGGTCAAAAAAATTACTAAAAAAATTTATAAATTTTTCGAACGCCATCGCTAAGTAAACAAACTTCGACGTGATGGTGAATATTGTTTTAAAGAATTTAAAATCCTTTTGATCTAAATTAACAGCCTGAATTATAATAATTTAAATATGTTATCAATGTATTTCGCCGTTTTTATAGATTTAAATGAAATTTAATGCATGATGATTTATTCATCATTAGGATGCTATTTCGACATCTAAATTTCATTTCCACATTTAATATCAACCAGTGACTAGAATTCTGGGCCAAAATCGTCGCTAAATATATGTTTCAAGAAAATCACAATCTCTCATTGCGCTTGCGTGAAAAATAAAATATTTTTTATAATTTTGAATATTTTCCTTCTGTACGCAGTAGAAAACTTTATTTCGTATTTTTAACCAAACAAAATCACTATATCTTTCATCTGGCGTTATACTGTACATATTCTACAGCTATTGGGTCGAAGTTATACCATAATATTCGACATGAATTCAGTATCCTTCAGAAACTTTATCGAATTATGAATGTCAAATGTTTCCAATTGAAAATTGATTTTTCCATCAATTATATCTTGGCATTTAAATGTGTTTGTTCGTATATATTTGATTTTTATTCTTTAATTTCGTAGTTGCTATGCAATTTGTGGATATTCGCATTACAATGCGAATATCGAAAACTGTTTCAACGATGGATTTAATAGGCTTTTACATTTGATGCATAAGGCGATGCTTGGTCTGTTACATAAAATCGTGCCCAGTAACTTGTGATGTAAATTTATTCACACATTAAATCTTTTTTGGAATAGTCAGTGTATTTTGTGATTCTCGACGAATGTCTAGTGGAATTCTTCTTACTATTTCCAACAACTGGTGATAGTAAATTTTTTTGAGCGTGAAACTATTAAGAGTTTACAGACATTTTTTCTTTGTAAGTTCATTATGTTTTGATTACGTGAGGGTTGGTTTTGTCTTTCATCAACTTTGCATTTAAATTATTGTTTTTTTTATGGATTATTCAACAAACATCATGTCAATTTTAACAAAAAATTTTTCTAGTTATATTAATGGTTTAGGATTTATTTTTGGCTAAACGTGTAAGTTTGTTTGAGGGATATTGGTAAAGTAGTTCCAGACATCAAATATTTTTATTTAATTATCTACCGGTATTTGTAATGCTCTTTCCAAGGAGGTGAACTGTGAGATAAAAAGTGAAATATATTTCTTGCAAAGTTTATTTATCCAATTTCTTCATAGAAATGCATTAGCACTCTTTATTACTACCATGACGACTAATGACTTCAAACAAATTGAAAAAGTTTGGATAACATACTTACTATCCTATGTTATCCATTTTTGCAATTGTGGACTTATGCATTGATTTTAACGTGATTCCTCAAAGAAAATACAGAAGAATATTATGGAATACATTTATTTTAATCTTTTATCACAACACAGATAGGAATTATATCGAATGATTATCATTGTAAGAAAATGTTAGAAATGTCACCCTTAACCATTAAATTATTGCATACTAACACTAGGTTTTTTATGCGTGGGATTTAATTTGAATTGATTTTTTTGATTAAATCACATAACATTTATAAGAAATAATTGTTTTCAAAATTAAACATAAATGACGATATTTTTTAAATCTTTAATTGAAAAATCGCTCATATCAGTTATATAATACAGTTCCTAAAGTCCCTGAATGTGATTCATATTTCCCTTGTTGATAATAGACCAATAAAAAGTAGCGGTAGGTATATTCATCATAAGTTTTTTCTTGGTTGCATTAAAAATAAATAATCTCAAGAACCGGTAATAGGTTTTAAAAGAATTTATGGTTCTATATTTTAGAGAATGATCATCGGAATCTCTTACAGGAATTGTTAATTCAATTCAATAGAAAAATTTGATCAAAAATTAGCTAAATTCATTTACTATAATTTATTATGAGCCTTTTATTTACAGAAAAATTCAGTTTATAATGCTTAGAGCTCTTTTGTGAGCCAATTATCATGAAATATATACAAAAAATCAACTTTAATCAATAGACATTAAGGACATTATTTATTAAAAAATGTGCTTTAATTATCCTAGTACTTTATTGTGTTGTTTGGTAAGAAAAATCTTATTAAAAAATTGACAAAAACCAAGAGCGTTGTTATAGAACAACAAAAATTAGTTAAATAAATTAAATTCTTACGTTGGTTAATATAGAGTAAACTTCCATAATTCTTCAAAAATAACTATATTTTGAAATTTATTCATTGAAATCGATAAAAGTCTATAAAATCAATCAGAAGATTTTATAAAATTTGAATATTTACGATATTTAGCATTAGAATCAGGAAACATGTGTTCATTTCTTGGCGGTTTACATTTGCAAAGAAGGTTTTAATTACGAATAAGAATTAAATTTTCATACTGTTTGTGGCAAGTAATTATGAATCTTAGACAATATCCTTGGTATAATATAAATTTCACTACATTTAATTGTTGTCTTTTAAATACTAACTAACAATACGAAACACTTTTATCGCTGACTTGGGTTTATTGTGGTATAGATTGATATTTTTTAGCAAAAATAAAAAATGATATCAGATATTGCTGTATTTCACGCTTAATATGTAATTTTCTTAGATCAAAATTCAGATTAATTCATCCTGGATATAAACAGAGATTTGTCGTATGGTGATTTTTGACATTATGGGTAGGCGTTTTTATCCTTCATGGAGTTTTTATCGCTAATTTGTTTTCTTTTGACGTGAAAACATAATAATGTAGTCTTATTAGTTATTTTGTCAAATTCCCACTTTTTTTTACCAATTTTGATATACTCAATGAGCTAAAAAAAAGGATTTTAGACAAATTTAAGCAAATGTCATAATTTTTAAAAAAAATTTTACGCAAAGGAATAGTGCTCTAATATTAAAAAATTATATTTTAAATCATTAGACTAGCATCGAATGATTATTGTGAAGCTGGTTTAAAATTTCCAGTAATTTGGATCTGTCAAGAGATCACATAATTAGGTACTCTTAATCTTTAATCTGTAATTAAATTTATCAAAAATTATGGAAAATTTTTTTGCGCATTTTAAAGCTTGCAAATTATGCCAAGATGTTTCTAGGTTTATAAATTATTGATTGTGTATATTTTTTTTGAAATTTTGTGAAAAGGGAGTTCAAAAACACAAAATTTTTATTTATACGCTAAAATTCAAAAATCTTTTTGAAATGATGCTTAATACCAAATTTTAATGTATTTTATAAAACCTCGATGGCATAACATATAATTTAAGGCAAAATTTTTTTAAATTTCAGATAGCTGGCCATTAAATTTAGGCATGCGCGAATTATATTATTATTTTATTTTGTAGATGACTGATTTTTCTGTATAAATTTCGATTTAATCTTTTAGAATGTATCAAAGCGCATTAATAACATGGTTTTCTATACCAAAAAGGAATATCCACTGGTAATCATTCCAAGTTGATTTTAGGATTTTTAAGCATGATAAACCTTAAACGCTTCAATGGTAAAGAAAAAGTTTACTAAAATTCTAGTAATTTTAACGTTTACTTTTAGAATATTCACAGCATATGGATCCATTTTGATTTTTTTTCCAAACGGTATTTCCAGCGAATCATGGCCCACGCGTAACCAAGATATATTTGGTTGTATTATATTTAATTTCAGGTTATTTTAAAAGGTGATACTCTGTTTTTTACACGCGATTTCGCCTTTAAAAGTAAAACGAATTCTTACGTTGATTAATTCTTAGACTTTGACGACGCGTTATCTTGGGTTGCTAACCTGGGTTACTAGAAAATCAACTAACTCAGGGTTAATTATTCAAAAAGTATTTACAAATTCTTATTTTTAGCTAGATTAAATTCAAAAAAAATTTTTTAGCTGTCATCCATATTTCTTCGTTTTCCCCCAAGCTTAGATGACTACAAGCGCTTTCTATGTAAAATTTTATTTTTATTTTTAGAAATTGTATTTCATTTGAGAAAATTGTCCGCCTTTCGATTACATGATTAATAGAAAGCTGCATAAGGAGGAATACTAAATAGTTTCAAGGTAAATTTTAACAATTTATTCAGGTTTAATTTTTATAGCCTGAGAATAACCACATTTTAGAAAAAAACGAGATTATTTCAATTTTTCAAGGTAAAAAATTATGTGAGCGGTATGTTTTGTTTTTAAATTAAGATTTAGCTGGCCGGATTGCTTGGATTTTTATTAGGTATGTATTTTTGGTTTAATCACATAGATATTATGAAATAGAACAGGTGTACCTCACAAAACCTCTGATGTTAAAAAAATTGCGATGCCTGAAATTTAAAGAATTATTTTATTTTAAAGCTATACATAGGTGCACACTCAAATTAGGAGAAAAAAACCACACAAAAAATTTAGGAGACACGTTTAAACGCTAAGTAATATTAATAACGCCAAAATGCGAGATTTTATCATTAAATATAATTTAATGTACCCATACTTGAGTATTAACTCTGATTTTAACAGTTTAATAATTATTCTGTGTCTTAAAAAACTTAAAATATGAAGTGATACAAGTAAAATTAAAAAAAATACATAATTTAATTCAGAGTGTTAACATGTTTGATAATTTACAATTAGAAGCTCTTTTAAAATGCAAAGTTCTTCTCTCAAGTATAAAGTATTCGTTCTGAAATATAAAAAAAAAATTAAAGATTTAATTGTTCAAAAACGATAAAGGTGATAAAACAGAAAAATAATTCGTACAAGTTGACTTATAATCATAAAAGTAATAGATTATCAATTAATAAGCGTTTCAATATAGAGAAAAATTTAAACTGCAATGTATAGTTATTTTTGTTAACAGTTAAACTTTTGCGAATTTTTTGATTACAATATATCCTTTAATTATCAGATAAGGGATTTGATGATGGCTTACGTTTAATAAAATGATAGGATGTATTTTGGCCATCAATTTATTAGTATATGGCTACGCCTCATATGCAGATGCAGGATAATTTTATTTTCAAATCATACAATAAAGCTATATGTAGCTATATTTGTTACGAGGTATTTACGCTTAATTACTGCTTTACTTGTTTTTCTAGTAAAAGTTAATTGTATCTCTGATAAATCTAACTATGAGAGGCGATAAATCTTTTTATAAAATAAAATATTTTTATTTGAGATATTCATTTGAAAATATTTGACTTGTTTTCTGGTTTTTAAATCAGGTATAACTCCGAAAATAATATTAACACCAAACATTGATAATGAGTCGAAAAAAAACCAAGCTATCGCTCTTAATACGCATGCGCGAATTTGAAATTTTAGAGAAACATTGATCGATTAAAAATTAACGATTTCATGTATTGATGTAATATTTTTAAATAAGATCGTGGTGTTGAGTTTTATTTTGTAAGGTTTTTATTGCCTTTTTGATGTTTTTATTCTAATTTAAATATTCAACGAGATTTAACGAATATGTTAAAGTTATAATAAAAATTTTTCATAAGGTTTTACGGTTTAAAAAGTCTGTTTTCATACTGAAACATCTTAAAATCAAATTATTTTAATTCATGAACAGCTTTATTTCTATCTAGAGTTCACAACAATAAGTATTAAAAGGTTTTTGTGGCTTAAATCAATTTTTATTAGTGACGGTGGTCTATTTCTATGACTAATCATACTTGAACAATTATATGTAGAGTATTATACTTTTGAAGATTACTGACCTGTCATGAATAATTTGAAACTTTTTGGGGCTAAGAAAATATAACAGCTAGGTTTTTTACTTTTAAGCGTTTAAAATTCTCTAGAATGAGCAAATTAAGTGCCTAAGTTACTTCTGTGTGTAATCAACTTGTGTCTTAAATAAACTGTTGCAGTTTAGCAACTTTTGTGATTATTCAACTTGAAATTGGAATAAGTCTGGCTGATCCACCCTTATTATTCGCAATTCCGTTACATTGTGGTTTAATTTAACATACCATAAAAAATTAAAGGACAGATACTTAAAAAACAATTTAGTTCTGTACTGTTATTTCAATTAATTTTCATGTTAAACTGTTCTCATTCTTGTAACATTTTATGTAACACTAAAAATCTATTCCCATAGATTTAATAATAATCAGAACCATCATTTCATGTCTCAAACAATATAAAATCAAATAACGTTTAAGTTTTCAATATTTTTTTTCTGGTATTCAATTTTATTTGATATATTTTGCATCAAGAAAGTATTACTGATTATTTCTTCACATAAATCATCAATGTCCATCATATTTATGTTAAAAGCTTTACATAAGCAAATGAATGATCAGCATCTTCTAGAGTTACTCAAAATCTTTTAGTAAAAAAATTCTTGTAAGTATCCATTTTTACAGTGGAATGAACATTCCATGCATCAGACAATTTCTTCTGGCATATGATTTCTTTTAAGGTATCATCTTCATTTGTGGTAATTGCCTGGTGTAAATTTAATAACGTCTATACTAAAGCTAATTTTTTTTGAAAGCAAATAATGTCTTATATGAACCTTATTTGAAAGGAACTTCTGCAGATAATCTCATACTGTGAGTATGCAACTTCTGCAGGTAGGAAACTTCTGTGAGAATAAAACTTCTGTGAGTAGGAAACTTCTGTTAGTATTCAACATGTAGTAGGATTAAGTCTGGTTCAGCCACCCTTATCACTAACAACGCATAAATAGAATTATAAATTTTACCATCTATCAAATTTATACAAATTACAAAAATTTATTACTCATTAAGTTAACAAAAAAATAGATAAAGTATCACTTTAAAATCGATGAACTCAATAGATTTTAAGTATCAGAAGAGCTGCAAGCGATATAAGCTTTTATTTTACTTTAAATTTTGTTCTTGCCTTTCTTTATAATTAGGTAAGAATATCAACAAGTTGCGTGTTAGGTAGGTGTTTTTTTATTCTCGACATCAAGGAAAAATAAACTTTGTAAAAATTTTGCAAAAAAATTGCATAATTATTAATACAAACAGTATCAGAGTGTTAAAATGATGATTTTTTGTCTCTCTCTGCCTATTCTAATTATAATTCTCATCCTAAGACTTTTATTATAATTTTTTTGAATAAAAAAATTAATTAAGAGATATATAAACAATGATATTATGGTCATTTGTCACAATCTTACATCTTTGATACTTAAAAGAATTTAATACTATTTTTCTTGACTTTATTTCAAGTTTAATAATAAAAAATTTATTTTTTCAATAAGAAAAAATACTATCAATTATCATTATTATCAATTAATCAGCATAAATATTCAAAACAAGACTCTTGGTTGTAAATTTATTGTAAATTATTTATTGAAATAAACAATTATTGTCTATTACAAAGGCGATGAACATATATCTCAATCATTTCATGTTTTAGATGAATTATCTATAATTTTTTTCATTTTTTTTTATCAAAAATTTTATGTCATATAATTTTTGAAATTATCACAATCTACAAAATTTATCTATTTTTTTCATCGTAAAAATTTTATTAAAAACTATCACATTCTTTTCATCTCTAAATAGAATTTTTATATTAATTAATTAAAGTGTCAATGTAATATTAATCAAATCACAACATGATACCTTTTTCTCCATTTATTTTTATTTTAATATAAAAAATTTGTCTCTGAAATGTTCTAATGATTTTTCTTTCTTTTAAGAAGTAGCTATCAATTTTGAGTATTCTGATTATTTCTTACAATTTTTTTTTCTTTTATTTTTATTCTAATTGACGTATACATCTATATTTTTTTCCATTATTATTTACGAGATTAGTTTATCACATTATAGTAAAATTGTTAGTTCTCAAACATTAAAAGTTTAAATGGCTTTATGTCAAATTCATTTCAAATCCGTGAAATTTCGTAAAAATAATAATAAATTATGTTCATGGCAATGAATCATCACGAAATTTAATTCAATTGACTATTTTTGTAATTTTTATGGATGTAATAACTTATAATGCTGTCATGAATAAGTATTTAATTCCTTAATCATTATGATATTTTAAAATTTTTATACAAGTCCTTATATAAGGATAAGACGATAAAATATTTCAAGAAATTTATTCACAATAATTAAATTAAGTCTTTAAATTAATTCGATTATAAGACTATCTTAATAACTTTTCTTTCGACATTACTTTAATTTATTATATATTTCTGTATAATAAACTACATATACTTATGTAAAACTATTAACAATAAAAAAATAATGTCAGATTTACAATCAAATATTCTTCATCTACTTTATTTTGTCTCAAATGATCCTAAGTTTAAGATTTATCTTCATAATCAGAATACCTCAATCTTTATTTTCCACGTCAAATTTTTTAAAAATAGCAAAAAATGTTGAGATGTCAGTTTTATTTAATTTTTATTAACTTAATTCGTACACTAATCGTTTTTGTAGTGTTATACATCAACTGGCATTAATTATAAACCAATCAATTTGTGTTTTATTCACATTTCATATTATCTACCTATCTTTAACCTTCAAATGATTTGATTACGCCACTAAATATCGCCAATTGTTTATTTAAAACCTTTCAAATTTACCATTAAAAATTGGCTTATTTTTATTTCTCTTTTTTATCCTTTTTAAATGGTTTTATAGCGATGTTACTTGTGATTTTGAATTTATATTAATCTATTTTTTTTGTAATTACCTGTAAAAAACTATTACGTTCCTTGTATCCTAAACAGTTTTAAAGACTTTAGTATTTTATCCTATTTCTCTTCACCTAACTTTTTTTTTTGTCAATAAAATATTACATTTTTAATTTTTTTTGCTCAATTATACCATAACCGTATATTTTTTTTATTTTACCTATATTACCATTGTTCTATACTTCAAATTCTATTTTTAATTTTTATTTCCTGAATGTCCTATTAGTCTTTTTTCTTCTTTATAAAAAGAAAAAAAATTTGGAAATATCTAAAAAAAATAAACTAGATCTAATTAATTAAATTTTTTTATTCCAAATCTCACTTTTAACATATCCTACTTGTAACTATTTAATAATCCGATCCTTCATATCCAATAGACAATCCATAAAATCGCAAATTCTAAATGTTATTTAATTTACCTATGCTCCACAGTGTTCCATTCTGCATCTACAACTCTACTTTCTATTCTGAAAAGTTTTATTTTCTTTTTTTTGCGTAAAGGTTATTTTAATCATTCACTTACCTTTTTCCCCTTCATGTTTCCTAATACAAAAGTTTTTTTTCTTATTACTCACCCATGTTATTTTGTAACCTAGTTTTTTACTTGAATTTCACTTGATTTCTTTTCATTAAAACATTTGTTCAATCATACTATTTACTGCAACGGTTTTCTAATAAATATCTGTTATTTAATCTTTTCAATATTGAATTTAAGCACAATAATTTCTGTTTTGCTTATTTTGTCACAATATATAAGGCTTAATCTAAAAATTTATAAAAATTATATCTTACCTTTAACTTAACTCTTTATATTATTTTTTTTCGATATTAACTTAACTGATTTAATACCATAATTTTATTGCGTTAATAAAATCTCACCACAAATCATTACTTGATTTTATTTAGGCCTCATTTATGTCAATCCATAAGTTTTATCAAATAAAAATGAATTTGACTATACTCTACACCAGTTCCTTTATCGAATCCATTTGACGTTATCAAACTCACTCAATACTGAGTTGGAAAAAAAAATATTCTCAAAGCTCTCTTATCTTTTTAATCAATCAATATTCATATACATAAATTATCTAATTTCATCCAATATGAATTATAACAATCTAATATGAAGAACAACAAATTTGATAATTATATAGGAAGTTAAAGATAGAAGATTACATTTTTTTAAAATTACATAAAGACATAGATGATAAGTTTTATTATTTTATGTAAATAGAGCACAACTTGACAATGATAATTTATCGTTTGTTATGTAATTTAATCGAATATTTCATACTTGATTTTAAAGAATTCAGTAACCATCTATTATACAAAATCATCGATAAATACTTGTCTCAAAATTAACTATCCAATAAGACTAAACACATTTATAAAAACATGGTTATAGAGGATATATTTGTAATTTTTCATGTAATTATTAATTATTATAACTTTTTTACATGAAATTTTTACTTAGACCTTGAATGATTGATAATATTCTCTTTGGTATCTTTAGAATAACATGAACCATTTATATTTTGTCACATCATACTCAATTAATTATTTAAATCATATAATTCAAAACAAAAACGTCAATTTTAAGTTCATTGATAAAATATAATGATGTTTTGGAAAAAAATTATCACATACTGATAAATCTTTGTTGCTATTTCTCAAGTGTTTGATAAAAATTTGATATATTCTAGATCGCGTGATCTAGTATCTATTTCTATAAATAATATCAAGACTTTATTTTCTAAGTTTTCATTACCAATTATATACAGAAAGTCATCGAGACAATTTTCAAGAATGAATACTATTTTATCTTTGACAAAGATTACCAATCATTTAAAGAAACATTCTTTATATTCTGAGTTCAAAAACAACCGATAAAATTGTCTTGGTTTCGAATTACTACAAACTTTAACTCTAATATCAAATTATATTTCATCATAAAAATTCTAAACTGTACTTTTGTTCAGTAGGAAATGTAATATCAAAGACTAAGCATGGTATATTAGAACATAACGACATTTTCCATATGCTCAGGAAATTAATACTTTCTACCATTAGTATATCTAGTTTCCTGAATTATTATTACATGTTTCGTTTCGTATAAAATTGATCAAGATAGTATTTATGAGCTTTCAACATTGAATAATGATCTTACTTGTACACCAAAATCTTAAATTATATGGCCCCATTTAATTTATCCGATAATTCAATTTATTTTGAAAAAAATGAATTTCCCTTATAATAGTCATTCTCTTCTTAAATTTATCTCAACATTCATTGAAAACGTATTATGTTATGTATAAAAACTTTTCAATATCAAGATCAGTAAGTCCCGTTCATTCAGGATAGAACAGTAATTAATTGAATGAAAATAAACTTAATTTCAATTTACCAACTACAAGTAATCATGATATGAATTAGTTTTGTCTCATTCACACTATCAATAGACTCGGATGCGTTAATGCCCGCTAAACTCGTAAAACAAATGTAATTTTGAAAAATTAAATTTGTAAAATCCATCTATATTCTATCTGAACTAGTTTAATTAGGATAACCACGCCGTGGATATCCAATATTTTATTATATCATGGCAATTCATCGAAAGTCACTAATATTTGATTTTATTTTAAGATTATTATACAGGAATGCCTTTTATTTCCTCTATGATACAGCTCTAGTTTCATGTATATCCTTCCATTGAATAGATATCTTTAGTCTTCTTTAATAAGAATTAAGCATAATCAAAGAAACCTTTATTGGAAATCTAGTATGTTTCATGTATATGGCCACACTAAAATATACCCATCAATATCCTCACTCAAAAGATCTCAAAAGGAAATTACAAGAATCGATATTAAGAAGAGAATAATCGATAAATCAAATAAGAATTTACGTAATAATCAGGAGAAAAATTTTATCATTTTTATGTCATTCTAATTTCGCAATATTCCACTAAAAACGACATCCCTATGTAAGTATCGCAATGAGATCTGTAATGCTAATTAAATATTGATAATCCATCGGAAGGACCTTTTATAACCATGAAGAATAATTTTAACTCAAATTAAGGTAAAAAATTAATTTTTCCTATTGGCAACTAACAAATTCTATTGAAATTATTTTTGTTCGTCTACTTAAAACATTGATGTTACCAAATTATTCTTGTTTTTTTATTTTTATTTCAGTTGAAGATAAAGGCATGACATAAAAATATTAAACGAAACACGACCTTAAATTTTCTAAGATCAAAATACTAACGCCGTAAATCAGCATCAAATAATTTTTTATTAGCGTTATATTTATAACAGTTAAAAAATTAATTGATATGTTCACAACTATTATATTCTATACGACACGGCCTTAATAAAACTCCTAATGATAGAACAATTAATCAAACAAATCACGGTTACGATTCAATAATGTTGGAATCAATATCGCTCCTTTCGTCGAGGACGAAATTTCTTCTGAGGCATTTAAGAGATGAAAGGAAAACTTTTCAAAGAAGTCATAACCTTCTATTAGTTAATGAACCATTGCAACATTTGTATCGAATGTTAACGGGTTCTCTCTTTCTGACAATTTAATCCTTAGAATTTCACCTAATGCTCATAAGTTATTTACATATCTTAATTTTTATAATTTTAGCCACGTTTGTTTTAATGGTAATGACTATAAAACTACTAAACTGTTCATTTGAAACTACTTAAGTAAACTTGACTTTAGGAAAACATTATTTGAAAAAAAAAGAGCATAAACTCATATTAAAAAAGGAAATAATTCTACGATGCTAGAAGCTTATATTTATCACTAATATATTTAACAGGGGTATAAAATATGGTTTAAGCGTTTATAAAGCCATCCCTTTTTTTTTGTAATTACTTCTAAACGTAAAATCTCTACTGATGGGCTAATCAGTCTTTCAGTTTAATTGACAATAATTAGTATCGTTTGTCAGAATTGGCTATATGATGCTCATATCCTTTATACTTTAACTGCGATATTATAAATTTTGCAAAAGAAAATCTGGAATTTTGATACCGTCATCAATTCCTTTTGAATTATTTTAACACTAATTCATTATCCATAAGAATTAAAAAAATTTTAAAGTAATTTGAATTTGGAAGTTAATAACTTATTCTATATCACTCAGAAGAAATAGCTTCCATTTATCCAATATCGCTCTTTTTATTTAACGCAGTTTAATTACAGAATATTAATGATAATAAATCGATTACTATTTTAAATACCTTTTTGCTGTCCTTTGATTTTACAATAAACGATAAATTCAATGAAATCTTGAGGTCTCTTTATTTAAAGATCCTTAAATCATTCCTATTTATTACGTTAAAAAAAACATACTTTTTTTGTAAGATCCCAACTTTTTAAATCTTCAGATCATTTGCATTACAACAACATTAGCTCATTCACTTCAAAAACAAGGAGCATCTTTTAGGCGGTCATTTTATGTAAACATTTATTCTATGCTAATAAGATATAATTCGATCAATCATTACGCCAACTTTTCTTTAATTTCTTCTTTTAAATAAACTTTCATCCTAACAATTATTCGAAAAAATTTTTTTACAGTTAAAATTCAACTTCAATTTGACAACCTATTATTTTTTTTTGACGAATTACGTCTTTGTATGATAATTCAGTCACTATTTTTTTCATCTGTGACAAAATACTGAAAATTAATAAAATTTACTAATGAATAAATTTTTTCTCTTTATGTTCGCCGCTGAATTGATGGCATTTTAAATATTTTTTTTAAAGCTAAAGACCTGCTTTAGTAGGTCTTGTGATTTGAATAAAAAGCCATTACGTTATCACAAACTTTTCGTTGATAGATAATTGATTTGATTATTAAATATCCGATTAGGTCATTATTCTCACTCTAATATTTTTTTTGTTATACAATTGCAATTATTTTTTTTTTGCATATATCAAGATACAGTAACATGCATAAATTTAATTTCATTTGCAAGTCTTGAATTAATTATTTTTTTTAAATCGAATATTAAAGCGTTAAAAGTTTTATCGGCGCATAAATCTTTGATTCTTTTCAACTATTTTTGTTTTTAGTAACAAAAGACAACAATAAATTTTTTTGCGTTTAATTATTTACGGCAAGTCTTTTATTTAATCCTTGTGTAAACACTGGAAGTTGTGGTAAATTTTTGGTTTTATGACATTATTAATTTATCTGGAATAATTAGTATAAAATTTTACATATTTTGCTTAAATATGTATTTTCGGCTTTTTTTTAAATTCATTAAATATTTCCATTATTATATACGAGGACGATTATTTCCGCTTTTAAGCGACGGCGTTAAATTATTCTGGATGCTACAAAGTTTATGAGAATATTTTTATATTATAATTTTAGTGCATTATTGGCTTTAATTAACAATGAAAATTTTTCACGAGTCATATATTGATCACTTTTTTTACAGTACTGACGAGAATTTTATTTTTCGGGCTAAAATTATGGAGCTTAAAAAAATAAAAGACTTAAAATGATATCACAACATCCTATTCATTCTTCGCTTTTCAGGTTTCTGGTATAAATTCATTCCTTTAAACTATTCCATTTAAGCTCAACTTATACCCTTAAAACATTATTGATTCCAACTTTGATTCTGACGGGCTGAGGTTGTTTAAAAAAAAAAAATTTCATTATATGCATAGAAGTTAAAAGCTAAAGAAATAATTTACATCATTCAAATTGCTGTTAAAATTTTGCTTCAAAATTTATTGCCCGTTTGGTGCTAAAATTTATAGTATATGGTTTTGCTACTCGGCTATATAACTAGTGGGATATTACTTCATCGTTTATAGGTTTTCTTGTAAATATAATTAAACTGACAGCCATTCGATAATTCTTTTGATTTTATCTATCGCATTAAATGTCTCAAAATTTCATATTTTGAGATGAATAAGGTTTTATATGAGATTTTTTATCAATAAATTGTATTTAATCTATTAAAGTGGTTATTTTTGAAATTATTATCAAAAATATTCTTCCAAGAATTATCCTTAGTATAATATAACCCATTTTAGCTTTTATATTGATATCTTTTATAAGGACGTCTCGTTCCATCTTTTATAATGTTACTCAACCATAAAAATTTTTAATCAAAATCTTAATAAAGTTTTTTCAGTGTTAAGGTTCTAGTGACTTTTTCAAAAAATAAGAGTATTTTCTTTTGCAGTTGTGGTATTTCTTGGAATCTTATTCAAAACTTATTTGCTTTATCATAACTCTCTATTTTGTATCATCTTATTGCGAGTGATTTCTTGCAGAAATATTCTCTATTAACTTTTACTGTTTTAAAGTTCAGAAATAGTGTCGTTTGCTTTATTTTTATTTCAAGGATACAAGTCTTATAAATCAAAGTTTCTTAAACTTTGAGTTCTGCTGTCCAATATTTTCAAAACTCTCACACTTTTAAATCTTTTTTAATTCTCAAGACATTTAACATGAGAGGAATATCTAAAATTTTATTCAGTATTTGATTAAAAAATATCGAGTCTTTATTATCGCCGTTTATTTAAAATGAAATTTATATTTAAAAAATTTTATTTTTTTCCTATATTTTCATCGAAAAAAAAATTGACCAATAGATTTGCATGGCCCACGCAAAATTTTTGTAGACACTCTTGGTAGCTATTCTCGTCTTTTTATTAAAATTTCCACCCATCTAACGCTATAATATATATCATATTCAAGTTATAGTTCTAAAAATATCAAAAAAGTTATTGGTTAAAATTTTTATTAATTTAGTTTTGGTTTAGGTAGCGAAATAGGTATCATTGTTTGTTTAAGATTTCAGCATCTTTGATGATTTACTTCATTTCAGTTTACAACAATATATTCCTGATAATTTAATTTTTTTAAAATTTGGCTATGAGTTTCCACATTAAATTTATATTTTTAGTTAAACGATGAGGTATTAATCTACAAGAACGATTATGATGGATTTTTTGTCCCTGAAATACCTTTGGCGTTTTGCATTCGTAAATGTGTGATTTTTTGGAGTCACAATTAGATCTTTCTACGTCCTTGAAATTTATGAAAAGTGTTATGGATTTCGTCTGGATTTCTATTGGTTTGTCTCAGCATTTTTTTTTATCACACTGATTTTCACTACTTCGTCTGAATTCTATGCAACTCTCATTTATTTTCATTAATTTTTAGTAAAATTTTTATTTCTCATTTAGAGATTCGCTGATGTGTCCATCTGATTAATTTCCATGCAGACAATGAATATTATGGATGTAACGTTTCCATACCATCTTAAAATTGATAACATAAAATTTACAAACCCTAATAGCATATTATTTGAAGTATTTTTAAAATTAATGATTTTTTTTATGCCTTCTAGTATCATGATCGACGCTATATCGATTAGCCTTACTGATTATTGCTTTGGAATATTATAATTTTCTTTAACACAAAATGAATTAAAATAAAAGAATGATTCAATTGATATCAATTAATATACAACTAGTCTAAGGGGGTTTGTATGGTTTAGTTTTTGACAAATGAGGTTAAAAGCATAGCTCGACTTCACAGAGTCGTCCTCAAGGGCATTGCCCCTCCGTATCGGGAGTCATAGGTGTGTTATTTTTTATTAACCTACAAAAGTTTCTTCATCCCATTTCATCTCCGGTATTTTTTCATCAGAGAAGAGGACGTAGACAGAGCTAAACAACCTCAACAAACAACAAATTCTCGATCTAATATACTAGAGATAAGGTCTAATAAGTCGGGGTAATAGTTGACCTCCTCCATCTAGTATATTGACCATGGGAAGTGAAGAGATACTACATTTTTTTAACTTGATCTCTAGAGAACTTGTTGAATGGATTTTGTTTAGGATGTCTGGTGTTTCTTGTTTCTATCTTGGTTTTTCTTATTTGGACTTTGATGGTTTTTGGTTATTCATGAATGGGCTCTTAATTTAATAATAGGTTTTGAATGATGGCATTGTTTGTTCATTCAACTTTACTTCGGGTTGACGTAGAGGAAATTTTGAATAATTTTACTTATGTCCTACTTACGTATGCATTTTTGTTCGATTCTGATGGTCTCTTAACATTTTTGTGGAATTTGCTTGAGTTTCATTTGTTGTTTTATGATCAGTCCATTTTTGTGGCAATTATATGCATTGGACGAGCATATAAGCTCCGTTTTCATTGAATCCTAGGTTCTGAAATGGTTTACATTTCTTTTGCTATGTTATTCGCAACTCTTAGCATCTTTGTATTTTCATCGAAAACAGCCTTTCTCATATGAGAATAGGCATCTGAAGTACCTTAGTTTAATAAATGCTTAATTGTTAGAAGAAAAAAAAATTTAATGAATTGTATTTTAATGGAAAAGTCAATCAGGTATCAACTGGTGGTTGATAAATCAATGACTATCTCATTAAATACTCGCTAGAAAGCCTTTTACATGACGAGTAGGCTTCTTTGTATCTTAATTCTTATTATTGATTTTTAATAGGTTTTGAACGCCTTTTATACTAAAAATTGGTAAATATTTAATTGTTGTACTAAGCGCCTTGATGGTTATTCCTCTTGGGTGTTATGATCTTCATACATAATTCATTTGAAACATAGTTTATAATTAATCTTTAATAAATTTAACACACTAATTTCCATCAATTAGTCAAAATAAGACATATCTTTAACATCTCCGCCTATACTAAATTAAACATAATTTATTTGTTGGGCATTATGGGATATTTATAATGGGCAGTAATGTTTTTGAATATGTTTATTTGAATTATGCCCTCTCTTTCCATTTCATATTGCCTACGCTTATTTTTATTTCGTTGTTTATATACCTGCTCTACTACGTCTTTAATTAACAATTTTTTAGAAAGCCTTTATAATTTTATACCATTCTCGAAGCTTTATCTCTCAATATCATTTTAATTTTATACTTAATTTGTCTGAAATAAGGTCAAACTTATGGTTGTGTTGCCATTTAGTACTTTCTAAACTTAAAAATATCTTATTTTTGGTTTAGTTTATGAATATCAGTGGAATTGGTTTAGGATCGAGTTTTTGTTGTTTCTTTATTGAAAAATCGATGAATTCTTGGGTCTGGTCAATTTAATACTGTTGAAAATTAGTTTAAATTGCATTTTAAGGGTCTTTTAGTTCTAGTTACGTTTTATAAAAGTGATCCATTGATAAGGTGATTTTTTTTTATTTTAACTAAAGTATATGCAATCGTCTTTCGACAGAGCCTTTTTACTTGGACGCAAGTTATCCTTATAAGGGTTAGATTGACTATTAGCCTAAAACATTGGTTTATAAGCCAGAACTTGTTTATCGTGAAGTTATTAACAATCTTCAGAATGATTATACTAGTATTTAACTATAAATCTTATTTAACGTTTTCAAACTTTGGATGCCTTATTATTTCTATAACATTTCACAGTTGTAAGGCTGGATAGTACAAGGCTGAATTCTTATAAACAATTATAAGCTTTTTATCAGAGAAATTGGTTTAATCCATTTTTGTTCATACTCGATTGTTTTGATACTCCAATAACGATAAATGACTTGTGCTAAAAAGCATTTCTCTAACTACATTTTATCAAGTTCAGTTCTTCTGTCGATCATAAAAGAAATAATTATAGCAGATGACTAGAATTTTTTTTCAGCTATTTCTATCTATTTAATTAAAGAGAGTAAAATTAACTCCAATATATCATTCTTGTTCTATATCATAAGACATTATTGTAATGTTATAAAAACGGCGACTAATCGATCTTTGATCATCCCTTGAGATTATCTCTTCACAGATTGATGTTAATTACGAAACAGTTTTATTTAGTCTTAATTCATTTCTCTGCTAAAACTCGATCATGCTTGGAAATAAAACTTATTTCCCAATTTTTTTGCTGCTTTCCTTATCAATAATGAGGAAAATCATCCTTTATAAATTTAATGACTTTTATGATTATACTTGTAACAAACGAATCTACGTCTGTCAATAAACCATCAGCAATTATGTATCAATTTATCAATTTGTTTTAAAAATTTTTTCATTTAACGTTTATCCCTCATAATGTAATTAAATATTTTCCTAATTTCTATTAAAATGAGACACCATTGATATTGTTCCACAAAACTGAAATCTCTCTCGATATACTGTCTTAAAAATTTATGATTTAGCATCTTAGTTTTTTTTAATCGAGAAAAATAAGCAAAAAAATTCTCATTTTCTAGAATCGAGCTTTCATAACTGAATCTCATTTACATCATGAGATGCCGGTATTAAACCTATAAAATTTCTCTAAAAATATAATTTTTTTTAAAATAATTATTTTTCCAATCTCAGTACGCATGCGCTAAAAGTATGATTACCCTTGTGTATCGTAAGGTTAGACATTTTTAAATAATTTTTAGAAAAATAATTTCTGAACAACAAGTCATCTGATAATGAAGATATAAGACTAATCTAAGGTTTCCGTGGTATTTATCTCATATTTTTTGACACTTAGGGTTCTTTTTGAGAAAGAATGCATTCTTGATGATGGGATAACTTCAAAATATCACAGGATGAATTGTAAAGATGATTTTAAGTGAATCTTCTATATCTCAGACAATGAAGCGAAGTCTTCATGAATTATTATAGTATGATTTATTTTGATTTAATTTTCATTTTAAGACGTGAGATTTATTTTTTTTTATCTTTTTATCATAAGCGATAAATATTTTGAATTCCTTATATAATTTTACCATAGAAATGAGGCTAATTCTTTATTGGCTCAAATAAGCGTTTCTCATACTGCCAACATAATTCTATGTCCTTAAAAGTTTTAAGGTTTCAGGTTTAAAGTTTAAAAAAACAATTAATTTCATTGGCTCGATTGAAGTTTAGGGGGTTTTTCTGAGCATGCTCATTGTATAATTGATTTTTAATACTTCATTTACAATTTTTTCTAACAGAAAATCATGAATAATCTGTACTTAAATCAAAATTAATTGAAATAAATGAAATTTAAGGTTCTTAAGAAATAATTATTTTGCGCTCGCGTCAACTTAATGGTAAAATAGTGGAAGGTGACAGAAAAAAAAATTAATATTTCTAGAAATGTTAAAAGAAAAATCGCAAAACATAATAAATGTTTAGATTTAGGTGTAGGTTTGCTTAGATTTTAGTTTTAGCTTTAGTTTAGCTTAAGGTTTAGGTTTGTAAAGAGCTGCGAAGCAGCGATCAGGCAAGCGTTAGCGCGGCAGTAATATTTTGCCTGTTATTATGTATTAGGTTTAGGTTTAGGTTTAGCAAAGAGCTGCGAAGCAGCGATCAGGCAAGCGTTAGCGCGGCAGTAATAATTAGCCTGTTATTATGTCTTAGGTTTAGGTTTAGGTTTAGCAAAGAGCTGCGAAGCAGCGATCAGGCAAGCGTTAGCGCGGCAGTAATAATTAGCCTGTTATTATGTCTTAGGTTTTGCTTTAGGTTCAGCTTAGGTTTAGGTTTAGGAAAGAGCTGCGAAGCAGCGATCAGGCAAGCGTTAGCGCGGCAGTTATAATTAGCCTGTTATTATGTCTTAGGTTTTGCTTTAGGTTCAGCTTAGGTTTAGGTTTAGGAAAGAGCTGCGAAGCAGCGATCAGGCAAGCGTCAGCGCGGCAGTAATAATTAGCCTGTTATTATGTCTTAGGTTTAGGTTTAGGTTTAGCAAAGAGCTGCGAAGCAGCGATCAGGCAAGCGTTAGCGCGGCAGTAATAATTAGCCTGTTATTATGTCTTAGGTTTAGGTTTAGGTTTAGCAAAGAGCTGCGAAGCAGCGATCAGGCAAGCGTTAGCGCGGCAGTAATAATTAGCCTGTTATTATGTCTTAGGTTTAGGTTTAGGTTTAGCTTAGGTTTAGGTTTAGGAAAGAGCTGCGAAGCAGCGATCAGGCAAGCGTTAGCGCGGCAGTATTAATTTGCTTTAGGTTTGGGTAAAGTTTTGGTTTAGGTTTATATAATTTAAATTTATGTTAGAGTAAATATAATTACACCATTGTTTATTTAAAATAAAATTTCGAAGAAATTAAACTTAATCGATATTTTTAGTCAAGATATTTGAAAATATTATTTTTTTTTTAAAAATGGATGTTAACACGTAAAATCTATTTCCTAGCTCGTTTCTTGGCATATAAACTCTTTCTTTGGGCTTCCAGTTATTTTTGCAATTTAATTTAACAAATACATATATTTGTTGCTTAGAATTCTCTATTTCAGAAGGTTTTACATCATTTTAATGAATTATTATACTTTTCATAACATATAAATGTTAATTTTTACATGTACTTTTCGCTGGATTCACCGGCGTTAGTAAGCCACTTTCATAATCATAGGTCTCAAGGTTCGACTCGCACAGGTACCACTTTTATTTTCAATATAATTTAATTTGATTTAGTTAAATTCTATAAATAGTTGTTAGTTGTTATTATATATAGATAATTTGATAATGAGAAGTAGGTTATAATAGGTAACAAAGTGATTCACGGTCAAAAGACCAGAAAGCAGGCGAAGCCAATGTGCGGGCGGTGAAAGATTGGGGGAACAGAATTAGGGGAGTGTGATAAAAATTTTCTCTAAAAAAACTATATGCGCATGCCCAGAAATAACCCCCTAAAGGTTAATCGCCCCATTTCATTTATTATTATTGCCAATAAAATTTATTTAGGGAATACTGTGTCTAAGACTTAGTTATTTTGATATTCATGTCAACCATGGTTCAATACCGCACTATCACATTTTTTTGCATAAAATCTTCTTTATCTCTTTTTTAAGAATCTTACTGGTATTTTGTTTTAAGTTAATTTATCAAAAACATAAGTTTTAAAAAAAATCTGATTTATTGCTTTATATATGTATTATGCCTTTTAGTCTTTATAATCGTTTTACTTAATTTTTTATGGTACAAATGCACCTTTATAGCACAGGCCATTTCTATATTATCGATGGCTGTCTATTTTATACGTTTTTAAGTTGTGATTCTTTCTATTCAAAACGCGATTCGCTATTATCGGAGAAACAATTATAAATCTGGAATTTATCATTAAGCTTTTATTAAACTAGGATCCCAACTCACTATAAAAGCCTCTATTTTAATTGAAGATTTGGCCCTAGGATTTTAAATTAAAATCCCATAGATAATGTAACAACAAGAAAACTGTTTAAATTTGTAAACATAATAATAAATAAATTAATATAATCTAATTGTAGATTTGTTTTTTTATCGTGATATCGTGTATCAAGACTCCATTTTGAGTTCATTCGAGTTCAGAATTGTCTTGAAAATCTTTGTTACTTGCAAGCAGAATAATTTTAGCTTCGTTTGTATTCATAGGATTTAAAATCTTTTGTCTCTTTTTGTATTTGCCTCTTGGTGGACGTTTTCGTTTCTTTGGTGTTTCTGTTTCAGATAAGTTATTTTTTTCACTAACATACAGGATATCTTCATCTTCATGTGTAAGATGTTGGTCATGTATAGGTTCAGCATTAGAAGATATATCAACTGTAGTTCTCTGAACATCCACATTCGAAGTCTCACATAATACTTCATCGCATTCTTCGTCGTATATTGAGGATCCATGATGAAGATTCATATTCAAGTCATCAAAATTAAAATCAGGTGATTGGCCTTCACCTTGATTTATTTTTCGCATAAATTTTTCATAAATCATTTTAGACCATCGGAGTACTGTCAATACTATTTTCTTTTGTAATTTAATTTTAGCTTTATTACGTATCCCAAGAGCAGCAAAAACAATATTTTGTGATGCTGGGATGGATCCCAAACTTCCAATGACGAAAGGCAGGATTTGTAATTCAACTTTTCTTTTTTGTAGATTTATTTTTTTTAATACAGAATATTTTTTTATTTTCTTTTCATAGGCATAAGTCAGATTTTTAGGATCGTCAAATGACACACTCACATCCACGAGTATATCACATAAACCACGGCCTTGTTGGAATACGAGGTCAGGTCTAAGTATACGGTTTTCGTAAGTATATACAGAATCTACTTTTACGATGGTATCATTAGGCAAATTAGATGCTCTGCGAAGAATATTTAGAACATCATTATGCCGATTTCTTTGTAATTCGCGAGTATAGGGACATCCGTTCAGTATATGACAAAGTGTTTCATCGAAATAATTACATCCTCTACACAAAGTTGTATTTTTATCAGACTTGTTACTTCTATTATTAATTGACCGTAAATTAGATAACAAATCTAAACGCGCAGCTACGGTCCATTGTAACAAGCTTGATTCGCATTGTCCCCATATAAAACAATGAGATAATTTTGACATTTTTAGACTATCAACTAGTCTTCCTTGAATTTTTTCGGCTTTCCATTCTTCAAGGTATTGATTTTTAAGGAAGCCTCTAATGTCTTTACAGCTTGAGCAAACAACATAACGGTTATCATTTTTCTGGTTCAAGCACATCAGTAACTTGCCATCTTCAAACATAAATCCATGACCATTTGCATTATACAATTTGAATGGTTGTTTCCACATAAAAGAATATGCAGGAACATCTGGATTTTGTTTCAGTATTTGAAGTAATGATTTTTCAAACACTTCTCCATTCAAAATAGATGGCATAGCGCTAAAGGAAGATCTTGATCTGTAGGTTCGCATTACAGTCAAAGCCTTTAACAATTTAGAAGGGGAATTGATTAATTGTGCAAATTTAAAAATTTGCATCAATTCAAATTCAGCGTGTAATTCCATGATGCCCAAACCACCTTGATCAATACAGCAATGAATCCATGGTGTAGAAGCGTTTGCGGGTAACCCTAATGTTTCTCGAACACCCTTTCGGATATTAGTGATAAAATGATAAATCACTGATTTGTTATATTTCCCCAATCTAATTAGATGGGAAACAGATGGTAATATAAATTTTCGTAAACATGTTAATTTATTTTGACACGAAAGCTTTGATTTAAGCACATTTTCCCAATCTTTTAAGACAATGGCTAGAAAATCTTCACTATGCGTAAGCGCTATACTTTTTAATGCAGATTGTTTTATTCCAAGATAAGTATAGGCATAGCTTCCTGAAATAGTTGGTACTATTTCATTGTTTATTTTTAATGAGATTGGGACTGGTCTGCATCCAATCTGCATAATTCCACATTTTGAGGTATTGATAGACATACCATACTTCAGACACCATATCTGAAGAATATTAACAGCCTCTCTAGTCCCCTTCATATTTTTATTTAGCAACAAAAGATCATCAGCATAAGCCAAGACTTTGCATGTCTGTGTTCCAAATGGTGTCTCAAATGAAACACCACATTTTTCGTTTTTGCTAAGGTTTACAATGAACTCATCCATGGCAATATTAAATAGTAAAGGGGAAAGAGGGCATCCTTGACGCACACCATTCGTCAGACAGATACGATTATTGGTGTCTGAATTGAGATAGGTATTGGCATTAGTATAAATGCTTTTAATAAAGTAGGCAAATTTACTGCCAAGCTTTGCGTTTACTGCATGCAGTAAAGCATTTCTCTCAAGTAAATCAAAGGCTTTGGTCAAGTCAGTAAAAAGAGCTGTGGCTGTTTTTGATTCACTGTTTAATTTTTGTTTTATTGCTTCAAATGTTTCAACATTTATAAGACATCCATCAACTGGCATAAAACCAACTTGTGCATCATTTAGAAATTTCGAAGAAAAAGAACTTATGCGTTTATTTATTATTCCAACGAATAAACGATAAACGCAAGAAGAAATACAGATTGGACGATAATCATTGATATTTCTCGTATCAGGTTTATCTTTTTTTGCAACAAGTATGAGTTTTGATAATTTTAACCAGTTAGGAAGATTAGCCTCTTTAAGCCATCTAGAGAATCTTTTTGAAAGACATCTGGCTCCACCTGGATGAGCCACGAAAGCCTTCAAGACATGTGGTGTAATCTCATCCCTTCCAGTTGATGTTTTAGAGGAAAAATCATCGATAGCATTCTTGACATCTGATGTCGTAATTGGAGAAAAGATTAAATCGTCCCATTTACCAATTATATGAGGTAAGCATGTATCTGTACTAGGATGTTTGTTCCAAATCGTTTTAAAATGGTTTATAATTTCAAATTCAGCTAATCGGCATTTATCTGAACCAAGACGTCCCACGATAGTCAAGAAGGCATCTCTTGGATTTGAAGAAAAGAATTTATTTATTTGACAGGCGATATTATTTGCTTTGTTAGAGCTAGGTTTAGCTATTTTTTTTCCGTTTTTTCATTTTATCTGTTTTCCAGCTACGTGAACGTTTACGTTCATAATAATATTTAGATGGGTTGGGTGTTTTTAATGATTTTTTAAACTTTTCAGTATCTTTTTGACTGATACTAGATAAGAGGTAAAGAAAATCATCGTCTTCGATGTCATCGTTTAACATCTGGTCAAAATATATAGCATATTTTGAAGACATTTTATTAGAGGTAATATTAATATTTCCTCCAGTTTTAAAATAACGCTCAGTGGCTGGAATTAAAGTGGGTCCATATTTGCATGCTGCTTCTTGACATGCATCTAAGTAGTCCAGTATTTCTTTCGAAACTGGTATATCTGGGGTTGGGTTATAAATTTGATTTTTAGGTTCAAAGGTTATTTCATCTTTTTTTTGGTGAAGGTTTAATGGGGAAAATTGTTAATTTAATATCACTGGTTTCGGAAAGCTCTAGTTGGTGAGTTTCAGAATGTTTTGATTTGATAGGTAAATGTTCCAATTCATATAAATGTTCTTTGGAAAGGGGATTTAAATCGGTGGTTGAGATGTAAGATTTCTCATAAGCAGATAATGAAAATGTTTGGTCTGGTTCTTCTTCATGTGGTTTACTGCGAAAAATTAGAAAAATTTATTATGAAATTTTTTTATAAGAATTTATTTATGGCTATTATGTTCAATAATGCTTGAAATAAGTATATAATTTTTAATTTATTATTATATTGAGGTTATTAATTGTCCACCACGATTTGGATTTACATCTCTTTCATATCCATCGTTATTAATCATGGTAGAAAATTATTTTCAACACATTGGTTCTCGATTTAGTGTTAAAAATGAGAATTTAATCAAGGTTAAAATCAATTAATATGCGTATTTTATAATAATTTAATGGAATTTAATAATTTAGCGAAGCATGAATTCTTACTTGATATCAGTGACATCTGTCGTATATTCTTTACTTTTTTTGGTTCTTCCTGATGAATCTTGATTGTAACTCATTGTAAGAAATAAGCAAACAATAGTTCGTAATTAAATAAAAAATCTCAGCTATTTATACTGAATTTCCCCGCCGAAAAAAGCTTGGGAGGATTTGTTTGAATTGGTATTTACTGGGAAAATTCAGAATTTTATTTATTCTGACCTAGACGCTCAAATTCATTTTCGGCCGCTGTTTAAGAATTTGTAACTTTTATTTTATTATCTTTATCTCAAAATCTTAATTGTTAGAATGAATATCAAGCATAGGCGTCTCTAAATAATTTATAATGTTTTTGTTACCCTATTGTTTAGAGTCGCCTTTTCATCTGGTTACATTGCGATAGTACAATTGAATAAAATTTTATGTCATTCGTATTAATTTTTAATTTTAATTATATAATTATAACCTTAGAGGTAAAATGCTTAACGATAAAAAAATTATCGGATTTTATTTAACATTGCGTGTTTGTTTAGACGCACTTTTTTTTGACTACGCATATTGTATTTCTGTATTCTTAAGGTTTGATAGGAAACAATTTGACATCTTTAAATTTATTCGGATAATATTTTTATACATGATCTTAGGATTTAACTTTATGTGAGAAAAATATTAAGACGACGATCAGTTTTCTAGGATAAATATTAGATGAAAACTTTGGTAATATACTCGTATGCCTTTGTCTAAATATTTTTCGTTGCGCCCAACTCAAAGATATAATTTTAATAGCTGTTCTATGATCTGATCTAAGGTCGCTTAACTTTTTATTCGCAAATCTAACATTTTAACAGCATCTTTGTGATGTATTGACAGTTAAATAAAATTTTCACTGTTTAATCATTATATAAAAGATAACAGTGTTAGTCGTTCTCCATCAAGATATTAACTGTTTAAATCATGGGTGAACATACTTGGCTTTATCATTTCCTTTTAATGTAATCATTGTATCATAAAATAATAAATGGTTGATATTCTTCCTAGAATATCCTAAAATTCGTCTGTTAATATTTTACGATCAGATGTTAAAAAATTTATCGAGGAAATTATTTTGTAGTTGATAGTTCCTAAAATCTATTTGGCAATAAATGCTTTCCAGTAGTGACTCTCGCATAATTACGCGTAATTATTTATCTTAGCCTGCATATTATATATCTTTATAGTTCTGAGATTTAATTATAACTTTTTTTGAATGCACAGCTGACAATTTAAATAAAAATTATTTTTAACTACTAACATGGTCTTATCGACTTTTCTCATTCAGTTATTTTAACAATAAGAATAACCATTGATATTTAATCAGATTTTAAACTGGTTAAATTTAGCAGAGTTTTGTTATTTGGATGGTCGTTTTAAAGTTTATTAATAACTTATGGTTGTTGTTATTTGATCCATTTAGGGCCCAGTGAATTTAATATGGATTTTTCTGTAGACGTGTCTTAACTCCCGATTTATACTAAATTATGGGGATTTTCAGACAGTAAAATTCATTGACTAGACGCTTCAATTTGTAGCTTTTCGCTATTTTTTAACCACGTTTAATTAATATGCATTCTCTAGTTATGGTTTGGAATTGCTTCCAAAAAGCCAAAATTCATTTTATTGCAGCGATATGTTACATTCCTTAATAATACACTAATTTACAATTTATATCGAAATGAAACAATAACTTACATTTTTTGTTTGTTTTGTTAAAAATAGTTTGCACCATCATCAGACAGACATTACTAAAATTTCAAAATACTTTAAGGCTAAAGTCAAAGGTATTAATCAATTATTAATAACATGTTTACTCCTAGATGTTTTATACTTCTTAAAAGTATAGCAGAATTAATTTTAAATGTTCAGAATATATTTAATCTGAAAAAAATAAATTTTTGGTTAATTTTAAAGGTTTTTTGTGAAAAATTATTCTTCGGTGGAAATCGTTAACTTTCTTACAACTTGGTTTTGTAGGGTTTTTTCACTTATATTAATGTTTAAGATGTGCCATTTCTTTTAAAAATTTTTAGTATGCTCATATGTGTATACTTCACTGCTTCAAAAATAATTTAAAAAAAAATTGGTTTAATAATGTCTCAAATGGGCAATTATACTCTTTTTTTATTATGTAGTCGTTTATTCTCATTTATTGATAATTTGAAATGTATCTTTGATTTAAAGAATCAATTTTTGATCTTAAGAATTTTCTACTTGTAGATTTTTATCAAAAATTAGTAAAGTCTAAATTGCCAGGTGTGAAACGATTATTGGAGTTTATAAATTTCATTTAGACTGGCTACCAATTCGTATTTTGATTTAAAATTCAGTTTTAAATACTATCTATGGCTGAGGGATGATTTTTATTCAAACATTATTGTCTCATTTTTTCTATCTTCAAACGTGAATGTTTAAGTTTTACGCAAATGATAAAAATTATTTTTTTTTCTAAATAAACGGTTAACTCTAGACATTTATCATTCCATGTTTCTAAGATTCTAGTATTCATATTTTTATTTTTTTTTGGTTTGATTATGGCGGGAAAATTAATTGGAGTTTGACGCTCATTCTATTAACGCTTGATAATTTATTGTTGCTTTTCATCGTCATGATTGATTATTTTAAGTCTTAAAGACAAAATCAATCAATGGCTACTTAGGTTTAGTGAGTATTTTTTTTTCAAAAATTTATCAGCGATCACTTAAAATATATTCTCACGTTTATTAGATGTAAATTATTTTTTTCAAAGAAAAATTAGCATTCTAGGTATATGGGGCGTTTGATAATTTTTATTTCATATAAATCTGGTATTAATTATTGATATAAAGGAATTTTTATCTTTGAATAACTTTTGGGCTAAAATAGTCAATCTAATAATTTTCATGGCCATAAATTCATCAATGGTAATACAGAATTATGGATCTTCCCTATTTGTGAGCATCTGACGAAAAAAAAGCGGGTAATAATTAATCCTTAAATAGTTTATTATATAAGGTAAGCATTATATTTTGTTGAATAAGACATTTTAAAAATTTTGTACCAAAAATATTAATTTATAGCGTATATAATTATGCTATAATAACATCTTATAAAAAATTAATTCGTGATTCTTTATGCCTCTTCATATACTAGTAAGGATATTCTTGTGATTAAAATTTTGCTTATAATTTAAGTGATCTACGGAATTTTATTTTTATTCACGACGCCTTTATAATGGAGACTGTCCTAGTATCTGAAATAATAACACTCACTTTTTCTTATATTTTGTTCGTTTGCATTTTAGCCAATATGGCTTCTACTTACAACAACAACAACAAAAAAATAGATAAAACGAGTAAAAGAATACGAAAAATAAAATTACTAAACTACGATAAATATTGGTAAATTTTTCACTTTCTGGTACACCTATCAATCATGTATTCCATTATGCCGTTTTTGGTATAACTCAGATCTTCTGAATATTCCAATAGACCCCTCCATTTCAAGTCCCTATTCAGCTGGCATATAATATTATTTGTCGTTTTCTTTTTGTATTTTTTACGTATTAGTTCAGTTTCTTTAATGCTGATTTCTTTAAGATACTCAAAAAATTCTTCCGTTGTCTCTGTCTCATTGTAAAGCTTGTTGTAATAGTTGGTATATTTCTCCTTTTTGATTGGATCAGAGAGAAACATAACATTCCAGCCCAATTTACAATGACCAGTGCTTGGTGGATAAATCGTTGGGCCATATTCTCGAGCGGCGTCTTGTAACACACGCAAACAAATTTTCATTTGTTTCGTATACACGAATTTATTTTTATCATTACAAGGTATGGCTTTATAATAAACAGGTATTAGTAGCAAATTCCCAACAAATAAGGCATGAATGAATTCAGGTTTTGCGAAATGCTCTTTTCGCATTTTAGGCCAGGTAATAAAGCATCTTAAAAGCGGGGTGATTTGATGGTGATATTTCTCAGGGATGTATTTATTATCAGGCTTTACTGTATAATATTTAGAATTCGGCTCGTAATATTGACCATATTTGGATGAGATTGGAGGTAATTCGTTCGGTGATGCGTTACCCTTAGATATCCTACATGTGTCAATGTGTACGACTAAATATCCTTGCAAATGTTCAACAAGGATTATATGATTAAATCAAAAAAAAATAAAAGGTATTCTACGCATTCCATTATGCATCAGCTAATGCACGACATTTATGGTATTACTGACGAATAGATGAATTATTAGTTGAGAAAAAAAAAATTATTTTAAATGTATTATAACAAATACTTACTTGTTGTTTTCTTCAGAGTCTTCTTTTTTTTCTTTATTAATTGATTTTTGTTTCTGAGTCTTCATTATCTTTACCTATTTAAATACTTACACTCCGAAATATTTACAAAAAAAAAGCCTGCTATTTATACTAATTTTTAGCGCCAAAAAACATCAAAGCCGGTGTTGTTTTCATGATGTATTTATTTTTTTCAATCTTTCATGGTTAAGATAAATGAGTGAGTATAAGTTTTATATACTAACAAAAATTAATTAGTCTGAAGTTTCCTTATAAGCTAGAGAAAACCTTTAAAACTTTTTCTTAATAATCTAAAATAACTAATGTAACTGACTCATGTTTATATTATCTTCGTGATACAGGAAGTTGTATTTGCCGATGTTTTAGTAGGATTAATTTTAAGTCTGTTTGCATTTTCCTAAGGTTCTAACCAGCAATAAATTTTAAATTTCTTAATGCATATAATGAATTAACTTAAAATTTATAGATTAACCTAGCGTTCATAATATCAAAAACATAGGAATTCTCTCTAATTTCAAAACAACAGTGACTACAATTGTCCATTAAAACTATTTATGGCTTAGAATTTTCACGTACAAAATTTGTTATGTAATTTTAGGAATAAATTTTGAATCCAAATTGAAAATAGCCTTAAAATTTTTTATTTTATATATATAATCTGTTCAAATATGAGTAATTTATTTTGTATTAGTCTTTTATAGTTTGTGTTTGATCCCGAAATAGTGTTTTATTTAAATAATGTTTAAATTTAATTAAAATTTTTTTACTACTACGAAAGATCATTTTCAGTCAAAGTTTTTTTATTATTAAATATATCAACTGGTACATTTAAGAACGCGTATGTGTGCTTTATGTGCAATTTTAGATACACTTGATTCATAAAAGGAATTAATTAATAATCGAGCAACTTTTTTGATCATATATAACAAGTTTGAATTATATTTCAGTAATAAAATTCTGGTTTATTTGAGAAAAAAAATTCTACAAGCATTTTATTAAATAAAGGTTGACGAGTTACATTAATAAGTTTTCGTATATTAAAAATAAGTATGGGGATTAGAACATTCTGATGGCTTTTTACTCGATTTACGTCTGACCCATTATTCCTTTCTATTTTTTTGGCAGATTTTTTATTCCATATAACCATAGTGTGGGATTATTTTTAAACTATATACAGAGTTTTTATTAGTTTTTTGTCATTTTTTCTTATGATGCATAAAATGGATGATTAAATCTAGATTTCACAAATATATATATTCTCGATAAATTATGTAAGTTTTAAAAAATTAATAAGGCAATAAACTATGAAATTTTTAATTACAGGCGGATATTCGTTCCTTGCTAATTAATTAAATTCATAAGTGATGTAATGTGCCTTATTTGAATTTAGTAATAGAATCATCCTTTAAACATTATTATCTTGATTACGCTAATTACCGGCCTTTTCTATGAAAATGTCAAATGTTACAGAATATGAGTAAAAACCATTCAGCCAAAAAATGTCTGGTATCTTTTTTTGTTCTTAATTGTTACAAATGTTAAAAATTCTTTATATGATCAAATAATATCGAGATTTAGTTCAGGTATATTACATATTTTACACAGTGTTATATTTGATGTTTTATGGTTTTTATCTTCGCTTACATGAAGATATCAAGTGACAATATTCTCATTTTAAGTACTCATTTATTAACCACATCTGATGCTTAATTTATTCTATCTGAAAAATTATTAGATATCGTGGGATGATCGAAATCCATCTTAGTACATTGAAACCTAGTAGCAAAAATCATGTCGATTTCAATAGATTGGCTCATTTGGTTGTAATTTAAAACTGTTGTTTGGCGTTGGTATTATATACTGCTAAATAGATGAAATTATATTTGTGGAATATTGATGAGCTTTGGCATGAATAATTGCTCTTCCTGATCCGATAACTTAATTCGACTAGTCAAATTATAGATGATAATTCGAATAAAATGTAATTTGTCACGAAAAACGGTTTATAGTGTATTGAGAATCACCATCCGTCCAAAAAGTTTATACTCAAATTATTTGTTACTTTATTAGATTAAAATTGATTAATTTAAGGTCAAAAAAATTACTAAAAAAATTTATAAATTTTTCGAACGCCATCGCTAAGTAAACAAACTTCGACGTGATGGTGAATATTGTTTTAAAGAATTTAAAATCCTTTTGATCTAAATTAACAGCCTGAATTATAATAATTTAAATATGTTATCAATGTATTTCGCCGTTTTTATAGATTTAAATGAAATTTAATGCATGATGATTTATTCATCATTAGGATGCTATTTCGACATCTAAATTTCATTTCCACATTTAATATCAACCAGTGACTAGAATTCTGGGCCAAAATCGTCGCTAAATATATGTTTCAAGAAAATCACAATCTCTCATTGCGCTTGCGTGAAAAATAAAATATTTTTTATAATTTTGAATATTTTCCTTCTGTACGCAGTAGAAAACTTTATTTCGTATTTTTAACCAAACAAAATCACTATATCTTTCATCTGGCGTTATACTGTACATATTCTACAGCTATTGGGTCGAAGTTATACCATAATATTCGACATGAATTCAGTATCCTTCAGAAACTTTATCGAATTATGAATGTCAAATGTTTCCAATTGAAAATTGATTTTTCCATCAATTATATCTTGGCATTTAAATGTGTTTGTTCGTATATATTTGATTTTTATTCTTTAATTTCGTAGTTGCTATGCAATTTGTGGATATTCGCATTACAATGCGAATATCGAAAACTGTTTCAACGATGGATTTAATAGGCTTTTACATTTGATGCATAAGGCGATGCTTGGTCTGTTACATAAAATCGTGCCCAGTAACTTGTGATGTAAATTTATTCACACATTAAATCTTTTTTGGAATAGTCAGTGTATTTTGTGATTCTCGACGAATGTCTAGTGGAATTCTTCTTACTATTTCCAACAACTGGTGATAGTAAATTTTTTTGAGCGTGAAACTATTAAGAGTTTACAGACATTTTTTCTTTGTAAGTTCATTATGTTTTGATTACGTGAGGGTTGGTTTTGTCTTTCATCAACTTTGCATTTAAATTATTGTTTTTTTTATGGATTATTCAACAAACATCATGTCAATTTTAACAAAAAATTTTTCTAGTTATATTAATGGTTTAGGATTTATTTTTGGCTAAACGTGTAAGTTTGTTTGAGGGATATTGGTAAAGTAGTTCCAGACATCAAATATTTTTATTTAATTATCTACCGGTATTTGTAATGCTCTTTCCAAGGAGGTGAACTGTGAGATAAAAAGTGAAATATATTTCTTGCAAAGTTTATTTATCCAATTTCTTCATAGAAATGCATTAGCACTCTTTATTACTACCATGACGACTAATGACTTCAAACAAATTGAAAAAGTTTGGATAACATACTTACTATCCTATGTTATCCATTTTTGCAATTGTGGACTTATGCATTGATTTTAACGTGATTCCTCAAAGAAAATACAGAAGAATATTATGGAATACATTTATTTTAATCTTTTATCACAACACAGATAGGAATTATATCGAATGATTATCATTGTAAGAAAATGTTAGAAATGTCACCCTTAACCATTAAATTATTGCATACTAACACTAGGTTTTTTATGCGTGGGATTTAATTTGAATTGATTTTTTTGATTAAATCACATAACATTTATAAGAAATAATTGTTTTCAAAATTAAACATAAATGACGATATTTTTTAAATCTTTAATTGAAAAATCGCTCATATCAGTTATATAATACAGTTCCTAAAGTCCCTGAATGTGATTCATATTTCCCTTGTTGATAATAGACCAATAAAAAGTAGCGGTAGGTATATTCATCATAAGTTTTTTCTTGGTTGCATTAAAAATAAATAATCTCAAGAACCGGTAATAGGTTTTAAAAGAATTTATGGTTCTATATTTTAGAGAATGATCATCGGAATCTCTTACAGGAATTGTTAATTCAATTCAATAGAAAAATTTGATCAAAAATTAGCTAAATTCATTTACTATAATTTATTATGAGCCTTTTATTTACAGAAAAATTCAGTTTATAATGCTTAGAGCTCTTTTGTGAGCCAATTATCATGAAATATATACAAAAAATCAACTTTAATCAATAGACATTAAGGACATTATTTATTAAAAAATGTGCTTTAATTATCCTAGTACTTTATTGTGTTGTTTGGTAAGAAAAATCTTATTAAAAAATTGACAAAAACCAAGAGCGTTGTTATAGAACAACAAAAATTAGTTAAATAAATTAAATTCTTACGTTGGTTAATATAGAGTAAACTTCCATAATTCTTCAAAAATAACTATATTTTGAAATTTATTCATTGAAATCGATAAAAGTCTATAAAATCAATCAGAAGATTTTATAAAATTTGAATATTTACGATATTTAGCATTAGAATCAGGAAACATGTGTTCATTTCTTGGCGGTTTACATTTGCAAAGAAGGTTTTAATTACGAATAAGAATTAAATTTTCATACTGTTTGTGGCAAGTAATTATGAATCTTAGACAATATCCTTGGTATAATATAAATTTCACTACATTTAATTGTTGTCTTTTAAATACTAACTAACAATACGAAACACTTTTATCGCTGACTTGGGTTTATTGTGGTATAGATTGATATTTTTTAGCAAAAATAAAAAATGATATCAGATATTGCTGTATTTCACGCTTAATATGTAATTTTCTTAGATCAAAATTCAGATTAATTCATCCTGGATATAAACAGAGATTTGTCGTATGGTGATTTTTGACATTATGGGTAGGCGTTTTTATCCTTCATGGAGTTTTTATCGCTAATTTGTTTTCTTTTGACGTGAAAACATAATAATGTAGTCTTATTAGTTATTTTGTCAAATTCCCACTTTTTTTTACCAATTTTGATATACTCAATGAGCTAAAAAAAAGGATTTTAGACAAATTTAAGCAAATGTCATAATTTTTAAAAAAAATTTTACGCAAAGGAATAGTGCTCTAATATTAAAAAATTATATTTTAAATCATTAGACTAGCATCGAATGATTATTGTGAAGCTGGTTTAAAATTTCCAGTAATTTGGATCTGTCAAGAGATCACATAATTAGGTACTCTTAATCTTTAATCTGTAATTAAATTTATCAAAAATTATGGAAAATTTTTTTGCGCATTTTAAAGCTTGCAAATTATGCCAAGATGTTTCTAGGTTTATAAATTATTGATTGTGTATATTTTTTTTGAAATTTTGTGAAAAGGGAGTTCAAAAACACAAAATTTTTATTTATACGCTAAAATTCAAAAATCTTTTTGAAATGATGCTTAATACCAAATTTTAATGTATTTTATAAAACCTCGATGGCATAACATATAATTTAAGGCAAAATTTTTTTAAATTTCAGATAGCTGGCCATTAAATTTAGGCATGCGCGAATTATATTATTATTTTATTTTGTAGATGACTGATTTTTCTGTATAAATTTCGATTTAATCTTTTAGAATGTATCAAAGCGCATTAATAACATGGTTTTCTATACCAAAAAGGAATATCCACTGGTAATCATTCCAAGTTGATTTTAGGATTTTTAAGCATGATAAACCTTAAACGCTTCAATGGTAAAGAAAAAGTTTACTAAAATTCTAGTAATTTTAACGTTTACTTTTAGAATATTCACAGCATATGGATCCATTTTGATTTTTTTTCCAAACGGTATTTCCAGCGAATCATGGCCCACGCGTAACCAAGATATATTTGGTTGTATTATATTTAATTTCAGGTTATTTTAAAAGGTGATACTCTGTTTTTTACACGCGATTTCGCCTTTAAAAGTAAAACGAATTCTTACGTTGATTAATTCTTAGACTTTGACGACGCGTTATCTTGGGTTGCTAACCTGGGTTACTAGAAAATCAACTAACTCAGGGTTAATTATTCAAAAAGTATTTACAAATTCTTATTTTTAGCTAGATTAAATTCAAAAAAAATTTTTTAGCTGTCATCCATATTTCTTCGTTTTCCCCCAAGCTTAGATGACTACAAGCGCTTTCTATGTAAAATTTTATTTTTATTTTTAGAAATTGTATTTCATTTGAGAAAATTGTCCGCCTTTCGATTACATGATTAATAGAAAGCTGCATAAGGAGGAATACTAAATAGTTTCAAGGTAAATTTTAACAATTTATTCAGGTTTAATTTTTATAGCCTGAGAATAACCACATTTTAGAAAAAAACGAGATTATTTCAATTTTTCAAGGTAAAAAATTATGTGAGCGGTATGTTTTGTTTTTAAATTAAGATTTAGCTGGCCGGATTGCTTGGATTTTTATTAGGTATGTATTTTTGGTTTAATCACATAGATATTATGAAATAGAACAGGTGTACCTCACAAAACCTCTGATGTTAAAAAAATTGCGATGCCTGAAATTTAAAGAATTATTTTATTTTAAAGCTATACATAGGTGCACACTCAAATTAGGAGAAAAAAACCACACAAAAAATTTAGGAGACACGTTTAAACGCTAAGTAATATTAATAACGCCAAAATGCGAGATTTTATCATTAAATATAATTTAATGTACCCATACTTGAGTATTAACTCTGATTTTAACAGTTTAATAATTATTCTGTGTCTTAAAAAACTTAAAATATGAAGTGATACAAGTAAAATTAAAAAAAATACATAATTTAATTCAGAGTGTTAACATGTTTGATAATTTACAATTAGAAGCTCTTTTAAAATGCAAAGTTCTTCTCTCAAGTATAAAGTATTCGTTCTGAAATATAAAAAAAAAATTAAAGATTTAATTGTTCAAAAACGATAAAGGTGATAAAACAGAAAAATAATTCGTACAAGTTGACTTATAATCATAAAAGTAATAGATTATCAATTAATAAGCGTTTCAATATAGAGAAAAATTTAAACTGCAATGTATAGTTATTTTTGTTAACAGTTAAACTTTTGCGAATTTTTTGATTACAATATATCCTTTAATTATCAGATAAGGGATTTGATGATGGCTTACGTTTAATAAAATGATAGGATGTATTTTGGCCATCAATTTATTAGTATATGGCTACGCCTCATATGCAGATGCAGGATAATTTTATTTTCAAATCATACAATAAAGCTATATGTAGCTATATTTGTTACGAGGTATTTACGCTTAATTACTGCTTTACTTGTTTTTCTAGTAAAAGTTAATTGTATCTCTGATAAATCTAACTATGAGAGGCGATAAATCTTTTTATAAAATAAAATATTTTTATTTGAGATATTCATTTGAAAATATTTGACTTGTTTTCTGGTTTTTAAATCAGGTATAACTCCGAAAATAATATTAACACCAAACATTGATAATGAGTCGAAAAAAAACCAAGCTATCGCTCTTAATACGCATGCGCGAATTTGAAATTTTAGAGAAACATTGATCGATTAAAAATTAACGATTTCATGTATTGATGTAATATTTTTAAATAAGATCGTGGTGTTGAGTTTTATTTTGTAAGGTTTTTATTGCCTTTTTGATGTTTTTATTCTAATTTAAATATTCAACGAGATTTAACGAATATGTTAAAGTTATAATAAAAATTTTTCATAAGGTTTTACGGTTTAAAAAGTCTGTTTTCATACTGAAACATCTTAAAATCAAATTATTTTAATTCATGAACAGCTTTATTTCTATCTAGAGTTCACAACAATAAGTATTAAAAGGTTTTTGTGGCTTAAATCAATTTTTATTAGTGACGGTGGTCTATTTCTATGACTAATCATACTTGAACAATTATATGTAGAGTATTATACTTTTGAAGATTACTGACCTGTCATGAATAATTTGAAACTTTTTGGGGCTAAGAAAATATAACAGCTAGGTTTTTTACTTTTAAGCGTTTAAAATTCTCTAGAATGAGCAAATTAAGTGCCTAAGTTACTTCTGTGTGTAATCAACTTGTGTCTTAAATAAACTGTTGCAGTTTAGCAACTTTTGTGATTATTCAACTTGAAATTGGAATAAGTCTGGCTGATCCACCCTTATTATTCGCAATTCCGTTACATTGTGGTTTAATTTAACATACCATAAAAAATTAAAGGACAGATACTTAAAAAACAATTTAGTTCTGTACTGTTATTTCAATTAATTTTCATGTTAAACTGTTCTCATTCTTGTAACATTTTATGTAACACTAAAAATCTATTCCCATAGATTTAATAATAATCAGAACCATCATTTCATGTCTCAAACAATATAAAATCAAATAACGTTTAAGTTTTCAATATTTTTTTTCTGGTATTCAATTTTATTTGATATATTTTGCATCAAGAAAGTATTACTGATTATTTCTTCACATAAATCATCAATGTCCATCATATTTATGTTAAAAGCTTTACATAAGCAAATGAATGATCAGCATCTTCTAGAGTTACTCAAAATCTTTTAGTAAAAAAATTCTTGTAAGTATCCATTTTTACAGTGGAATGAACATTCCATGCATCAGACAATTTCTTCTGGCATATGATTTCTTTTAAGGTATCATCTTCATTTGTGGTAATTGCCTGGTGTAAATTTAATAACGTCTATACTAAAGCTAATTTTTTTTGAAAGCAAATAATGTCTTATATGAACCTTATTTGAAAGGAACTTCTGCAGATAATCTCATACTGTGAGTATGCAACTTCTGCAGGTAGGAAACTTCTGTGAGAATACAACTTCTGTGAGTAGCCAACTTCTGCTAGTATCCAACTTGTAGTATGATTAAGTCTGGTTCAGCCACCCTTATCACTAACAACGCATAAATAGAATTATAAATTTTACCATCTATCAAATTTATACAAATTACAAAAATTTATTACTCATTAAATTAACAAAAATATAGATAAAGTATCACTTTAAAATCGATGAACTCAATAGATTTTAAGTATCAGAAGAGCTGCAAGCGATATAAGCTTTTATTTCACTTTAAATATTATTCTTGCCTTTCGTTATAATTAGGTAAGAATATCAACAAGTTGCGTGTTTAATAGGTGTTTTTTATTCTAGACATCAAAGAAAAATAAACTTTGTAAAAATTTTACAAAAAAAATTGCATATTTATTAATACAAACAGTATCAGAGTGTTAAAACGATGAATTTCTGTCTCTCTCTGCCTATTCTAATTATAATTCTGCTTCTAAGACTTTTATTATAATTTTTTTGAATAAAAAAATTAATAAAGAGATATATAAACAATGATATGATGGTCATTCGTCACAATCTTACATCTTTGATACTTAAAAGAATTTAATACTATTTTTCTTGGCTTTATTTCAAGTTTTATAATAAAAAATTTCTTTTTCAGTAAGAAAAAATACCATCAATTGTCATTATCATCATTTATTCAGCATAAATATTCAAAACATGATTCTTAGTTGTAAAATTATTGTAAAGTTTTTATTGAAATAAACAGTTAGTGTCTATTACAAAGGCGATGAACATATATCTCAATCATTTAATGTTTTAGATGAAATATCTCTAATTTTATTTCAAGTTTTTTCTATCTCATTTTTTGTCATAAAATTTTTGAAATTATCAATCGATATAATTTATCAATTTTTTCATCGTAATAATTTTATTAAAAACTATCACCATATTTTGATATCTAAATAGAACTTTTATATTAGTTGATTATAGTGTTAAAGTAAAATTAATCAAATCTCAAAATGATGCATTTTCCTTCATTTTTTTTATTTTATTATCTAAAACAAGTCCTTGAATTATTTTATTTATTTTTTATTTTTTATAGAGAGAAGCTATTAATACTGAATATTCTGATTATTTCTGTCAATTTTTTTTTTCAATTATTCATTCTAATTTTCGGATAAGTCTGTATTTTTTTTCCATTTTATTTACGAGAATAGTTAATCATATTATAGTAAAATTGTTAGTTCTCAAACATTAAAAGTTAAAATGTCTTTATGTCAAATTCATTTCAAATCCGTGACATTTCGTAGAATAATAATAACATATGTTCACGGCAATGAATCATCGCGAAATTTATTTCAATTGATTATTTTTGTAATTTTTCTGGATGTGATAACTTATAATACTGTTATGATTAAGTAATAAATTCCTTAATCAATATAATATTTTACAATTTTTATACAAGTCATTATTTAATGATAAGACGATAAAATATTTCAAGAAATTTATCAACAATTATTACATCAAGTATTTAAATTATTATAGTTATAAAACTCTCTTAATAACTTTTCTTTCGACTTGGCTATAATCTATAACTATTTCTGCATATTAATTTATATATCCTTACCTTAAACTGTTAACAATAACAAATTAATGTCAGTTTTAAAATCAATCTTTCTTTATCTGCTTTAATATGTTACCATTGATCCTTTGTTGAAAAGCCTCTTCTTTATTTCGAATGAGTCCAACTCTATTTTTCTCGTTAATTTTTTTAAAAATCTCTAATAATTGTGATATTTGAGTTTAATTTTATTTTTTACTAACTTAATTCGTACACTAATCGTTTTTGTAGTGTTATACATCATTTGGCATTAATTATAAACCAATCAATTTGTGTCTTATTCATATTTCAAATTATCTTCCTACATTTAAACATAAAATGATTTGATTAAGCCACTAAATATCGCCAATTGTTTATTTTAAACCTTTCAAATTTACCATTATTAATTGGCTTATTTTTATTTCTCTTTTTTATCCATTTTAAATGGTTTTATAGCGATGTTACTTATGATTTTGAATTTATATTAATCTATTTTTTTTTGTAATTACCTGTAAAAAACTATTACGTTCCTTGTATTTTAAATAGCTTTAGGGACTTAAGTAATTTATCCTATTTCTCTTTACCTAACTTTTTTTTTGTCAATAAATTATTACATTTTTAAGTTTTTTTGCTCCATTATAGCATATCTGTGTATTTTTTTATATTTTACCTATATTACCATTGTGTTATACTTCAAAATCCATTTTGAAATTTTATTTCCTGAATGTCATACTAATTTTTATTCAGTTTATAAAAAGAAAAAAATTGGAAATATATAAAAAAAATAATCTACATCTATTTAATCAAATTTTTTATTCCAAAACTGATTTGACGCATATCCTTCTTCTAACTATTTAATAATCCGATCCTTCATATCCAATAGACAATCCATAAAATCGCAATTTCTAAATATAATTTAATTCACATATAGTCCACACTATTCTTTTCTGCCTCTACTCTTTTACTTTCTATTCTAAAAAGTTTTATTTTCTTTTTTTTTCTAAAGGTTATTTTAATCATTCACTTACCTTTTTTTCCCCTTCATTTTTCCTAATACAAAAGTTTTTTTTCATATTACTCACCTTGTTATTTTATAACGTGATTATTCTCTTCTGTTTCATTCCATTTCCTTTCCTTAAAACATTTGCTCAATCGTACTTTTTCTTACAACTGTTGTGTAGTAAATATCTGTTATTCATTCTTGTCAATATTAATTGCATTCACATCAATTTCTGTCTTACTTTTTTTGGTCACGATATGTAAGGCTTAATCTAAAAATTTATAAAAATTATATCTTACCTTTAACTTAACTGTTTATATTATTTTTTTTCGATATTAGCTTAACTGGTTTAATATGATAATTTTATTGCGTTAATAAAATCTCACCACAAACTATTACTTGATTTTATTTGGGCCTCATTGAAGTCAATCCATAAATTTTACCAAATAAAAATGAATTTGACTATACTCTACACCAGTTCCTTTATCGAATCCCTTTGACGTTATCACAAACTCACTTAATACTGAGTTGGAAAAAAAAATATTCTCAAAGCTCTCTTATCTTTTTAATCAATCAATATTCATATACGTAAATTATCTAATTTCATCCAATATGAATTATAACAATCTAATATGAAGAACAACAAATTTGATTATTATATAGGAAGTTAAAGAGAGAAGATTACATTTTTTTAATATTACATAAAGACATTGATGATAAGTTTTATTATTTCATGTAAATTGAGCACAACTTGACTATGATAATTTATCGTTTGTTATGTAATTTAATCGAATATTTCATACTTGATTTTAAAGAATTCCGTAACCATCTATTATACAAAATCATCGATAAATACTTGTCTCAAAATTAACTATCAAATAAGACTAAACACATTTATAAAAACATGGTTATAGAGGATATATTTGTAATTTTTCATGCAATTATTAATTATTATAACTTTTTTACATGAAATTTTTACATAGACCTTGAATGATTGATAATATTCTCTTTGGTATCTTTAGAATAACATGAACCATTTATATTTTGTCTCATCATACTCAATTAATTATTTAAATCATATAATTCAAAACAAAAAAGTCAATTTTAAGTTCATTGATAAAATATATTGATGTTTTGGAAAAAAATTATCACATACTGATAAATCTTTGTTGTTATTTCTCAAGTGTTTGATAAAAATTTGATATATTCTAGATCGTGTGATCTAGTATCTATTTCTATAAATAATATCAAGACTTTATTTTCTAAGTTTTCATTACCAATTATATACAGAAAGTCATCGAGACAATTTTCAAGAATGAATACTATTTTATCTTTGACAATGATTACCAATCATTTAAAGAAACATTCTTTATATTCTGAGTTCAAAAACAACAGATAAAATTGTCTTGGTTTTGAATTACTACAAACTTTAACACTAATATCAAATTATATTTCATCATAAAAATTCTAAACTGTACTTTTGTTCAGTAGGAAATGTAATATCAAAGACTAAGCATGGTATATTAGAACATAACGACATTTTCCATATGCTCAGGAAATTAATACTTTCTACCATTAGTATATCTAGTTTCCTGAATTATTATTACAGGATTCATTTCGTCAAAAAATTGATCAAGATAGTATTTATGAGCTTTCAACATTGAAGAATGATCTTACTTGTACACCAAAATCTTAAATTATATGGCCCCATTTAATTTATCCGATAATTCAATTTATTTTGAAAAATATGAATTTCCCTTTTAATAGTCATTCTCTTCTTAAATAATCTCAACATTCATTGAAAACGTATTATGTTATGTATAAAAACTTTTCAATATCAAGATCAGTAAGCCCCGTTCATTCAGGATAGAACAGTAATTAATTGAATGAAAATAAACTTAATTTAAATTTACCAACTACAAGTAATCATGATATGAATTAGTTTTGTCTCATTCACACTATCAATCGACTCGGATGCGTTAATGTCCACTAAACTCGTAAAAAAAATGTAATTTTGAAAAATTAATCAAAAAATCCATCTATATTCTATCTGAACTATTTTAATTAGGATAACCACGCCGTGGATATCCAATATTTTATTATCTCATGACAATTCATCGAAAGTGACTAATATTTGATTTTATTTTTAGATTATTATACAGGAATGCCTTTTATTTCCTCTATGATACAACTCTACTTCCATGTATAATCATTAGAATGAGTAGATATCTTTAGTTTTGTTTTATCAAGTAATAAGTATCATCAAAGAATCATTTATAGGAATTCTTGTATGTTTCATGTATATGGCCACACTAAAATATACCCATCAATATCCTCACTCAAAAGATCTCAAAAGGAAATTACAAGAATCGATATTAAGAAGAAAATAATCGATAAATCAAATAAGAATTTACGTAATAATCAGCAGAAAATTTTATCATTTTTATTTCATTTTGATTTCGCAATATTCTAGTAGGAACAAATTCCGTAAGTAAGTATAGCAATGAGATCTATAATGCTAAATGTATATTTATAATTTATCCGAAGGACCTTTTATAACCACGAAGAATAATTTTAACTCTAATTAAGGTAAAAAATCAATTTTCCTATTGGCAACTTAACAAATCTATTTTAATTATTTTTGTTCGACTATTTAAAGCATTGATGTTACCAAATTATTCTCGTTCTTTTAATTTAATGATAATCCAAGGTAAAGACATGACATTATAATAATAAACTAAATATGACCTGATATTCTATAAGAACAAAAATACTAACGCCGTAACTCAGCATCAAATAATTTTTTATCAGCGTTATATTTATAACAGTTAAAAAAGTAATTGATAAGTTCACAACTATTATATTCTATACGACACGGCCTTAATAAAACTCCTAACGATAGAACAATTAATCAAACAAATCACTGTTACGATTCAATAATGTTGGAATCAATATCGCTCCTTTCGTCGAGGACGAAATTTCTTCTGAGACATTTAAGAGATGAAAGGAAAACTTTTCAAAGATGTCATAACCTTCTATTAGTTAATGAACCATTGCAACATTTGTATCTAATGTTAACGGCTTCTCTCTTTCTGACAATTTAATCCTTAGAATTTCACCTAATGCTAATAAGTTATTTACATATCTTAATTTTTATAATTTTAGCCACGTTTGTTGTAATGGTAATGACTATGAAACTACTAAACTGTTCATTTGAAACTACTTAAGTAAACTTGACTTTAGGAAAACATTATTTGAAAAAAAAAGAGCATAAACTAATATTAAAAAAGGAAATAATTCTACGATGCTAGAAGCTTATATTTATCACTAATATATTTAACAGGGGTATAAAATATGGTTTAAGCGTTTATAAAGCCATCCCTTTTTTTTTGTAATTACTTCTAAACGTAAAATCTCTACTGATGGGCTAATCAGTCTTTCAGTTTAATTGACAATAATTAGTGTCGTTTGTCAGAATTGGCTATATGATGCTCATATCCTTTATACTTTAACTGCGATATTATAAATTTTGCAAAAGAAAATCTGGAATTTTGATACCGTCATCAATTCCTTTTGAATTATTTTAAAAATAATTCATTATCCATAAGAATTAAAAAAATTTTAAAGGAATTTGAATTTGGCAGTTAATAACTTATTCTGTATCACTCATAAGAAATAGCTTCCATTTATCCAATATCGCTCTTTTTATTTAACGCAGTTTAATTACAGAATATTAATGATAATAAATCGATTACTATTTTAAATACCTTTTTGCTGTCCTTCGATTTTACAATAAACGATAAATTCAATGAAATCTTGAGGTCTCTTTATTTAAAGATCCTTAAATCATTCCTATTTATTACGTTAAAAAAAACATACTTTTTTTTAGCTAAGATCCCAAAAAAAAATCTTGAAATCATTTGCATTACAACAACAAAGCTCATTCACTTCAAAAACAAGGAGCATCTTTTAGGCGGTCATTTTATGTAAACATTTATTCTATGCTAATAAGATATAATTTGATCAATCATTACGCCCAATTTTCTTTAATTTCCTCTTTTAAATAAACTTTCTTCCTAACAATTATTCGAAAAAATTTTTTTACGATTAAAATTCAACTTCAATTTCACGACCTATTATTTTTCTGACGAATTACGTCTTTGTATGATAATTCAGTGACTATTTTTTTCATCTATGACAAAATACTGAAAATTAATAAAATTTACTAATGAATAAATTTTTTCTCTTTGTGTTCGCCGCTGAATTGATGGCATTTTAAAGATTTTTTTTTAAAGATAAAGACCTGCTTTAGTATGCTTTGTGATTTGAATAAAAAGCCATTCCGTTATCACAAAGTTTTCGTTGATACATAATTGATTTGATTATTAAATATCCGATTAGGTCATTACTCTCACTCTATTATATTTTTATGCAATTCCAATTATTTTTTTTAGTATAAATCAAGATATTGTAACAGGTTGAAATTTAATTTCATTTGCAAGTCTAGAATTTATTATATTTTTTTTATTGATTATTAAGGCGTTAAAAGTTTTTCGGCAAATAAATCTTTGATTCTTTTCACCTTTTATGATTTTTAGTAAGAAAAAAAAAAATGCAATAAATTTTTTTGCATGTAATTATTTAAGGTACGTTTTATAATAAATCCTTGTGTAAACAATAAAAATTTTGGAAAAAATTTTGATTTTGTAATATTATCAATTTATATGAAATAATTAATAAAAATGTTACATATTTTGCTTAAATATGTATTTTCGGCTTTTTTTTAAATTTATTCTATTTTTTCCATTATTATATATGAGGACGATTATTTCCGCTTTTAAGCGACGGCGTTAAATTATACTGGATGCTACAAAGTTTATGAGAATATTTTTATATTATAATTTTAGTGCATTATTGGCTTTAATTTCTAATCCATAATTTTCAGAGTCATAAATTAGGCTATTTCTTTTTCAGTGCAGACAAGAATAATTTTTTTCTGGTTTAAATTATAGGATTTTGAAAAAATAACAGAAGATAGAGGTAATCACAATATCATAATCATTCTTCACTTTTCAGGTTTCTGGTATAAATTTATTCCTTTAAACTAGTTCATTTAAGCTCAACTCATACCCTTAAAACATTATTGATTCCTATTTTGTTTCTGAATGGCTTAGGTTGTTTAAAATAAAAATAAATTCTTTATATGGTTAGAAGTTAAAAGATAAAGCAAAAATTTACATCATTCAAATTGCTGTTAAAATTTTGCTTCTAAATTTATTGCCCGTTTTTATCTTTAATTTTAGGTATATGCTTTTGTGATTCGACTGTAAATCAGGTGGCGTGTTGCTTTATGACATAAAGGATTTTTGTGCAAAGACAACTAATCTCATTATCGTTTGAGTTTTCTTATGATTTACGTGATCACTTGAAATTTCTCAAAGTTGATTTTTTTTATTGGAATAAGGATTTTATATGAGATTTTTTATCATTAAAATGTATTTAATCTATTAAAGTGGTTAATTTTAGAAATTATTATCAAAAAATAAACTTCCTTGAATTCTCCTTACTGTAATATATGCTATTTTAAGCTTTTGTGTTGATATGTTTTATAAGGACGTCTCGTTCCATCTTTTATAATGTTCCTCAACCATAAAAATTTTTAATCAAAATCTTAATAAAGTTTTTTCCATGTTTAAGGTTCTAGTGACTTTTAACAAAAAATAAGAGTATTTTCTTTTGCAGATGTGGTATTTCTTGTATTCTCATTGAAAACTTATTTGCTTTATCTTAACTCTCTATTTTGTATCATCTTATTACGATTTTTTTCTTGCAGAAATATACTCTATTAACTTTTACTGTTTTAAAGTTAAGGAATAGTGTCGTTTGCTTTATTTTTATTTCAAGGATACAAGTCTTATATATCAAAGTTTCTTAAACTTTGAGTTCTGCTGTCCAATATTTTCAAAACTCTCACATTTTTAAAGCTTTTTTAATTCTCAAGACAATTAACATGAGAGGAATATCTAAAATTTTATTCATTATTTGATTAAAAAATATCGAGTCTTTATTATCGCCGTATATTAAAATGAAATTTATATTTAAAAAATTTTATTTTTTCCTATATTTTCATCGAAAAAAAATTGACCAATAGATTTGCATGGCCCACGCAAAATTTTGTAGATATTCTTGGTAGCTTTTCATGTCTTTTTAATTAATTTTCCACCTATCTAACGCTATAATATTTATCATAGTCATGTTATATTTCTAAAAATATCAAAAAAGTTACTGGTTAAAATTTTTATTAATTTAGTTTTGGTTTAGGTAGCGAAATAGGTATCATTGTTTGTTTAAGATTTCGGCATCTTTGATGATATACTTCATTTCAGCTTACAACATTATCCTCATGATAAATGGATTTTTTTCAAATTTGGTCAAGAGTTTCCACATTAAATTTATATTCTTAGTTAAACGATGAGGTATTTTTCTAGAAGAACGAATATAATGGATTTTCTGTCCCTGTTTAACCTTGTGTGTTTCACATTCCTAAAATGTGTGATTTTTTTGAGTCACAATTAGATCATTCGTCGTCCTTGAAATTTATGAAAAGTGTTACGGCTTCATTCTAGATTTCTATTGGTTTGTCTCAGAGTTTTTTTTTGATATCAGGATGATTATCAAATCTTCGTCTGAATTCTATGCAACATTTAGTTATTATCACAAATAAAGGGTATAAATTTTATTTCCTATTTAGAGATTCGCTAATGTGTCCATCTGATTAATTTCCATGCAGAAAATGAATATTATGGATTCATTGTTTCGAAGAATCACTGAATGTAATAATAAAAAACTCTTATGTAACTAGTGTTAAAAAATGATTTAATTTTATTATCCTTATGTTGTATCTTAATCGTCGCTTAATCAATCAACCTTACTGAGTATCGCTTTGAAATTTTAAAATTTTCTTCAACACAAAATGAATTAAAATAAAAGAATGATTCAATTGATATCAATTAATATACAGCTAGTCTAGGGGGGTTTGTATGCTTTAGTTTTTGACAAATGAGGCTAAAAGCATAGCTCGACTTCACAGAGTCGTCCTCAAGGGCATTGCCCCTCCGTATCGGGAGTCGTAGGTGTGTTATTTTTTATTAACCTACATAAGTTTCTTCATCCCATTTCATCTCCGGTATTTTTTCATCAGAGAAGAGGACGTAGACAGAGCTAAACAACCTCAACAAACAACAAATTCTCGATCTAATATACTAGAGATAAGGTCTAATAAGTCAGGGTAATAGTTGACCTCCTCCATCTAGTATATTGACCATGGGAAGTGAAGAGATACTACATTTTTTTAACTTGATCTCTAGAGAATTCGTTGAATGGATTTTGTTTAGGATATCTGGTGTTTCTTGTTTCTATCTTGGTTTTTCTTATTTGAACTTTGATGGTTTTAGGTCATTTTTAAATGGGCTCTTAGTTTAATAATAGATTTTGAATGATGGCATTGTTTGTTCATTTAATTCTACTTCAGGTTGTCGTAGAGCAAATTTTGAAGAATTGTACTTATGTCCTACTTACGTATGCATTTTTGTTCGATTCTGATGGTCTCTTAACATTTTTGTGGAATTTGCTTGAGTTTCATTTGTTGTTTTATGATCAGTCCATTTTTGTGGCAATTATATGCATTGGACGAGCATATAAGCTCCGTTTTCATTGAATCCTAGGTTCTGAAATGGTTTACATTTCTTTTGCTATGTTATTCGCAACTCTTAGCATCTTTGTATTTTCATCGAAAACAGCCTTTCTCATATTAGAATATGCATCTTAGGTACCTTAGTTTAATAAATGCTTAATTGCTAGAAGAAAAATAATATTTAATGAATCGTATTTTAATGGAAAAGTCAATCAGGTATCAACTGGTGGTTGATAAATCAATGACTATCTCATTAAATACTCGCTAGAAAGCCTTTTACATGACGAGTAGGCTTCTTTGTATCTTAATTCTTATTATTGATTTTTAATAGGTTTTGAACGCCTTTTATACTAAAAATTGGTAAATATTTAATTGTTGTACTAAGCGCCTTGATGGTTATTACTCTTGACTGTTGACATTTTTTTACTAATTTTGATGAAAAAACTCTTTGAATTTGTCATTAATAAATTTAACACTTAATTATTCTTCAATTTTATCAAAAAAAGGCTTATTGTTAATATCTCCGCCTAGTCTAAATTATACATAATTTATTTGTTGGGCATTATGGGATATTTATAATGGGCAGTAATGTTTTTGAATATGTTTATTTGAATTATGCCCTCTCTTTCCATTTCATATTGCCTACGCTTATTTTTATTTCGTTGTTTATATACCTGCTCTACTACGTCTTTAATTAACAATTTTTTAAAAAGCCTTTATAATTTTATACTATTCTCGAAGCTTTATCTCTCAATATCATTTTAATTTTATACTTAATTTGTCTGAAATAAGGTCCAATTTATGTATGTATTGACAATTAATTAATTCGAAACTTATTAATATCATAATTTTTTGTATAGTTTAAGAATATCATTGGTAATAGTTTAGGATACAGTTTTTGTTGTTTCTTTATTGAAAAATCGAAGAATTTTTGCGTTTAGTCTATTTTATGTTGACGAAAATTTTTTAAAAGTTACATTGTGAGTCCTTTTAGTTCTAATTTTGATTAAAAAAATTGATCCATTCGTAAATGATTTTTTTTCTAAACTAGAGTAACTACAATCTTCTTTTGATAAAGCATATTTATTTTGACAAAAGGTCTCGTTGTAAATTCAAGGAAAAACTGTTAATCGTAAATTTGAGCATATAAGGCTAGATCTATCTCCTGAAATCACGATTAATCAACTAATTGATTTTAACAGTACACATTTGTCCTTTATTCGATCGTTTCAACGTAGATCCATAATTATTTTGAGAATACTACCAAATTCTTAGGATGCAAAGTTAAACGCCGTATGTTCATAAACAATTTTTAATTTCTTTAACAATAACGTTAGTCCTATTGAAGTCTCATTCATAATTCCTGCATTTATTTTTTATAAACCTTTTAAATACTTCAAATAAAATGAAATTCTCTATCTAGTGACTATGAGCTTTAATTTTCACACTAATTTGTTATAACTCATTTGTCACATGACTTGAAGTGATTTTAAATTATTTTAGCCTTCATAAAATCGAAATCCAATTTATCTTTGTTCGATTATTTTTTTAAAATCCTTATATGTTAAAGAAATATTATACAAATCAACGAGGCTAATATTAATTGATGATTCCATGCGATAAGATTTTCATGGGTTATTGTAAAACCCGAAACGGGTTTCTTAGCTTCTATTCATTTCTCTGATAAAACTTGATATTGTTTTCTAATAAAATTTTTGTCCTAACTCATAGAATGATTCCTTATCAACGATACGAAAAATAATCTTTTCTAATTTTATTTGCTTCTACAATAGTTTACCCTTGACTAACATGTCTACGTCTGTCAATAAACCATCAGGATTTATATACCAATTTGTTTATTCATTTAAAACACATGCCTTTAGCGCTTAACTCTCAAAATATAACAGTTAATAATTAACCGGACATCTGTTTGAAATTGTGTGCATTGATATTGCTGCTCAACGCTGAAATTTCTCTTGATATACGATTTTGGAAAAATAATCTATTTAGCATCTTTTTTTTAATAGAAACAAGAAAAATAAGCAAAATATTTCTCATTTTTTCTAAAAATTAGCTTTTATGAAGTGAATCTCATTTAGACAATATCACCGGTATTCAACCCTATAAAATTGTTGTTAAAACGTAAATTTTTAACATTTTTATTTCTGCAAAACTCTACACGCATGCGCTAAAATAGTAATGACCATGTGATTTTCATAAGGTTAGGCTTTTTTTAGTAATTCTTAGAAAAAAATTACTGATCAACAAATTCAGTGGTAAGCAAGACATTAATGTAATCTATGTATTTTGAGGTATTTTTTTCAATTTTTTTTTTTGATCCATAGTGTAATAATGAAGAAACATTGCAATAAATCATTGTTAGATTTATTCGAAAAAATCTCACAAGAAGTATAATTCAGAAGATCTCTGGTGAATTTACTGCAACTGAGACAATGAAGCCGATCATTCATATAAATAGAATAGTATGATTTATTTTAGTTTAATTTTCATTTAAAGTCGAGAGATTTAATTTCTTTTATCATTTTATAATTAGCTATATTTATTTTCAATTCGTTACTCATTTTTACTTATAAAATTAAGCTAATTCTCGGTAGGCTTGATAACGCGTTTCTAATACAGCCGACATATTTCTACGCCTTTAAAAGCATCAGATTAAGGTTAAAAAGTTTAATAAACATTTTATTTCATCTATTTTTTTAATGGCATTATAATTTATTAGGGGAATAATGTGTCATAACTCCAGATATGTTAATATTCACGTTAAATCATTGTTCAATACCGCACTAACGCATTTATTTTACAAGCAAAAATTTTTATATTTCTTTTTAAGAATCTGAGTTGTATTTTCTTCATTGTTAATTTATCAATAACGCTAATTTAAAAAAAAACTATTTTTAAGCCTAATACATGTATCATGCCTTTTAGTCTTTATAATCGTTTAACTTAATTTTTTATGGTAAAAATGCACCCTTATAATACAGGCTATTTCTATATGATCGATGGCTGTCTTTTTTTTACGTTTTTATGCTCTTATTCCATTGACTGAATCCGCCATACGCAATTATCGAAGAAAAAATTTAAAATTCTGGAAATTATTATTTTCCTTTTAATATGGTAGGCTCCTATCTCACAATCAAAGCCTCTATTTTAATTGAAGTTTTGGCCCTATGATTTTAAATTAAAATCATATAGAGAATGCAACAACAAGAAATTGTTTAAATTCATTAATAGAATAAAAAATAGATGATTAATAATAACAATAATAATAATAATATAATGTAATATTTCTATTTCATGGCTTGGTATCGTTTATCAAGACTTCATTTAACAACTCATTCCGAATGAGAATTGTCTTGAAAATCTTTGCTGCTTGCAAGCAGAATAATTTTAGCTTCGTTTGTATCCACAGGATTTAAAATCTTTTGTCTCTTTTTGTATTTGCCTCTGGGTGGTCGTTTTCGTTTCTTTGGTGTTTCTGTTTCAGATAAGTTATTTTTTTCACTAACATACAGTATATCTTCATCTTCATGTGTAAGATGTTGGTCATGTATAGGTTCAGCATACAAAGATATATCAAATGTAGTTCTCTGAACATCCACATTGGAAGACTCGCATAATACTCCACCACATTCTTCGTCGTATAATGAGGATCCAAGCTGAAGATTCATATTCAAGTCATCAAAATTAAAATCAGGTGATTGGCCTTCACCTTGATTTATTTTCCGCATAAATTTTTCATAAATCATTTTTGACCATCGGAGTACTGTCAATACTATTTTCTTTTGTAATTTAATTTTAGCTTTATTACGTATCCCAAGAGCAGCAAAAACAATATTTTGTGATGTTGGGATGGATCCCAAACTTCCAATGACGAAAGGCAGAATTTGTAATTCAACTTTTCTTTTTTGTAGATTTATTTTTTTTAATACAGAATATTTTTTTATTTTCTTTTCATAGGCATAAGTCAGATTTTTAGGATCGTCAAATGACACACTCACATCCACGAGTATATCACATAAACCACGGCCTTGTTTGAATACGAGGTCAGGTCTAAGTATACGGTTTTCATAGGTATATACAGAATCCACTTTTACGATGGTATCATTAGGCAAATTAGATGCTCTGCGAAGAATATTAAGAACATCGTTATGCCGATTTCTTTGTAATTCTCTGGTATAAGGGCATCCGTTCAGAATATGACATAATGTTTCATCAAAATAATTACAACCTCTGCATAATGTTGTATTTTTATCAGACTTGTTACTTCTATTGTTAATAGACCGTAAATTAGATAATAAATCTAAACGCGCAGCTACGGTCCATTGTAGCAAGCTTGATTCGCATTGTCCCCATATAATACAATGAGATAATTTTGACATTTTTAGACTTTCAACCAATCTTCCTTGAATTTTTTCAGCTTTCCATTCTTCAAGGTATTGATTTTTAAGGAAGCCTCTAATGTCTTTACAGCTTGAGCAAACTAGATAACGGTTATCATTTTTCTGGTTCAAGCACATCAGTAACATGCCATTTTCAAACATAAATCCATGACCATTTGCATTATACAATTTGAATGGTTGTTTCCACATAAAAGAATATGCAGGAACATCTGGATTTTGTTTCAGTATTTGAAGCAATGATTTTTCAAACACTTCTCCAATCAAAATAGATGGCATAGCGCTAAAGCAAGATCTTGATCTGTAGGTTCGCATTACAGTCAAAGCCTTTAACAAGTTAGAAGGGGAATTAATTAATTGAACAAATTTAAAAATTTGCATTAATTCAAATTCAGCGTGTAATTCCATGATGCCCAAACCACCTTGATCAATGCAGCAATGAATCCATGGCGTAGAAGCGTTTGCAGGTAATCCTAGTATTTCACGAACACCCTTGCGGATATTAGTGATAAAATGGTAAATCACGGATTTATTATATTTCCCCAATCTAATTAGATGAGAAATAGATGGTAATATAAATTTTCGTAAACATGTCAATTTATTTTGACACGAAAGCTTTGAATTAAGCACATTTTCCCAATCTTTTAAGACATTGGCTAGAAAATCTTCACTCTGTGTAAGTGCTATACTTTTTAATGCAGATTGTTTTATTCCAAGATAAGTATATGCATAGCTTCCTGAAATAGTTGGTACTATTTCATCGTTTATTTTTAAAGAGATTGGGACTGGTCTGCATCCAATCTGCATAATACCACATTTCGAGGTATTGATACACATTCCATACTTCAGACACCAAATCTGAAGAATATTAACAGCCTCTCTTGTCCCCTTTATATTTTTATTCAACAACAAAAGATCATCAGCGTATGCCAACACTTTGCATGTCAATGTTCCAAATGGGGTCTCAAATGAAACACCACATTTTTCATTATTGGTAAGGTTCACAATGAACTCATCCATAGCAATGTTAAATAGTAAAGGGGAAAGAGGGCATCCTTGACGCACACCATTCGTCAGAGTGATACGATTATTGGTGTCTGAATTGAGATATGTATTGGCGTTAGTATAGATGCTTTTAATAAAGTAGGCAAATTTACTACCAAGCTTTGTGTTTACTGCATGCAATAATGCATTTCTCTCAAGTAAATCAAAGGCTTTAGTTAGGTCAGTAAAAAGGGCTGTGGCTGTTTTTGATTCACTGTTTAATTTTCGTTTAACAGCTTCAAATGTTTCAACATTTATAAGACATCCATCAACTGGCATAAAACCAACTTGTGCGTCATTTAGAAATTTTGAAGAAAAAGAACTTATGCGTTTATTTATAATTCCAACGAATAAACGATAAACGCAAGAAGAAATGCAGATTGGACGATAATCATTGATATTTCTCGTATCAGGTTTATCTTTTTTTGTAACAAGTATAAGTTTTGATGATTTTAACCAATTAGGAATATTAGCCTCTTTAAGCCATCTAGAGAATCTTTTGGAAAGACATCTGGCTCCTCCTGGATGAGCCACGAAAGCCTTCAAGACATGTGGTGTAATCTCATCCCTTCCAGTGGATGTTTTGGAGGAAAAATCATCGATAGCATTCTTGACATCTGATGTCGTAATTGGAGAAAAGATTAAATCGTCCCATTTACCAATTATATGAGGTAAGCATGTATCTGTACTAGGATGTTTGTTCCAAATCGATTTAAAATGGTTTATAATTTCAGATTCAGCTAATCGACATTTATCTGAACCAAGACGTCCCACAATAGACAAGAATGCATCTCTTGGATTCGAAGAAAAGTATTTATTTAATTGACAGGCGATATTATTAGCTTTATTGGAACTAGGTTTAGCTATTTTTTTTCGTTTTTTCATTTTATCTGTTTTCCAGCTACGTGAACGTTTACGTTCATAATAATATTTAGATGGGTTGGGTGTTTTTATTGATTTTTTAAACTTTTCAGTATCTTTTTGACTGATACTAGATAAGAGGTAAAGAAAATCATCGTCTTCGATGTCATCGTCTAACATCTGGTCAAAATATATAGCATATTTTGAAGACATTTTATTAGAGGTAATATTAATATTTCCTCCAGTTTTAAAATAACGCTCAGTGGCTGGAATTAAAGTGGGTCCATATTTGCATGCTGCTTCTTGACATGCATCTAAGTACTCTAGTATTTCTTTTGAAACTGGTATATGGGGGGTTGGCTTATAAATTTGATTATTAGGTTCCAAGGTTATTTGATGTTTTTTGGGTGAGGGTTTAATAGGAGAAATTGTTAATTTAACATTCGTGGCTTCGGAAAGCTCGATTTGGTGAGTTTCAGATGGTTTAGATATGATAGGTAAATGTTCCAATTCATATAAATGCTCTTTGGAAAGGGGATTTAAATCGGTGGTTGAGATGTAAGATTTATCATAAGCAGATAAGGAAAACGTTTGGTCGGGTTCTTCTTGATGTGATTTACTGTGAAAAATTAGAAAATTATTAGGAAAATTATATTTAATATTTGATTTATGGCTCATATGTTCATTAATGTTTGAAATAAGTATAAAAGTTTTAATTTATCATTTTTTTGAGGTTCTTAATTGACCTCCGCGATTTGGATTTATTACTCTTTCATATCCGTCGTTATTAATCATACTTGTAAATGATTTTCAACTCAAGGATATAGATTTAATGTTAAAAATGAGAATTTAATCAAGGTTTAAATCATAAAATAAGCATATATTATAATAATTTAGTGTAATTTATTAATTTAGCAAAGGATAAATTCTTACTTTATATCAGTGACATCTGTCGTGTATTCTTTACTTTTTTTGGTTCTTCTAGTTGAATCTTGATTGTAACTCATTGTAAGAAATAAGCAAACAATAGTTCGTAATTAAATAAAAAACCTCAGCTATTTATACTGAATTTCCCCGCCGAAAAAAGCTTGGGAGGATTTGTTTGAGTTGATATTTCCTAGGAAAATTGAGGTTTTTATTTATTCAGATCTACACGCACGAAATCATATTCGGCCGCTGTTTAAGAATTTATAACTTTTGTTTTTATATCTTTATCTCAGAAGTTAAAATGTTAGAATGAATATCAAGCATAGGCGTCTATAAATAATTTATAATGTTTTTGTTACCCTAATGTTTAGAGTCGCCTTTTTTTTCTTCTGGATACAGTCTGTTAATACAATTGAATAATTTTTTATGCCAATCATATTAATTTTTAAATTTAATAATAATATTTTGACTTTTCAGAGAAAATTAGATATGAGAAAAAAATTATAGGATTTTATTTAACATTGTGTGTTTGTTTAGACGCACTTTTTTTGACTACGCATACTATATTTCTGCATCCTCAAGGTTCGATTTGAAAATATTTCACAGATTTTAATTTATATCGATAATATTTTTTAGTCTTGAATTTAGCATTTATCTTTATGTGAAAAAAAATAAGACGACGATCATGTTTCTAGGTTAAATATTAGATGAAAACTTTGGTAATATAATATTATGCCTTTTTCTAAATATTTAGCATTGCGCCCAACTCAAAGATATAATTTTTAGAGCTGTTCTACGATCTGATCGAAGGTCGCTTAACTTTTAATCCGCAATTCCAACATTTTATTAGCATTTTGACGACGCATTGGCAGTTAATTCAATTTTTCACTGTTTAATCATTCTATAAAAGACTAACAATGTTAGTCGTTCTCAATTAAACTATTGACGGTTTTAATCATGGGTGACCTTATGAGGCTTTGGGAATTCCATTTAATATAATCCTTCTATTATAAAATATTGAATGGTTATCGTTGTTACTTAGGATATCCTAAATCTCATTTGTTTATATTTTATGATCAGATGTTAAAAAATTTATCAAGGTAGTTAATCCGCAAGTGGTAATTCCTAAGGTTTATTTGGCAATATATGCTTTCCAGTAGTGACTCTCGCTTAATTACGCGCAATTATTTATCTTAGGTTGCAAATTCTATATCTTTATAGTCCTGAGATTTAATTATAACTTTTTTGAGTCCACAGCTGACAATTCAAATAAAAAATATTTTTAACTTCTGACATTGTCTTATCGACATTTCTCATTAAGTTATTTTAACAATAGGAATAACCATTGATATTTAATCAGATTTTAAAATGCTTAAATTTAGAACAGCTTTGTTATTTAGATAGTTGTTTTAAAATTTAATAATAACTTATGGTTGTCGTTAATCGATCCCTTTAGGGCCCGGTAAATTTAATATGGATTTTTTCTGTAGATATGTCTTAACTCCCTATTTATACTAAATTATGGTGAGTTTCAGTCAATAAAAAACAAATTGACTACACGCTTCAATTTGTAGCTTTTCGCTATTTTTTTATCCACGTATGTTTAATACGCGTTCTCTAGTTATGGTTTTGATTTGCTTCAATTTTGTCAAAATGAATTCTCATACACTGATAGGTTACATTCCTTAATAATACACTAATTTACAATTTGTATCGAATTGAAACAATAATTTACATTTTTTGTGTGTTTTGATAAAAATATTAGACACCATGATCAGACAGACATCAATACAATTTTCAAGATACTTAAAGTCTTAAATCAAAGGTTATTAATCACAATTATTAGCTTTATTACTCCTAGATGTTTTATACTTGTTTTAAGTGTAATAGAATTAATTTTAAATGTTTTGAATATATTTAATATGAAAAAAAATAATTTTTGGTTAGTTTTAAAGGTTTTTTATGAAAAATTATACTTCGGGGGAAATCGTTAACTATCATACTACTTGATTTTGTACGGTTTTTTTCTCTTAAATTGGTGTTTAAGATTTGCCATTTCTTTTAAAACTTATTATCATACTCGTTTGGATATACTTTATTGCTTGAAAAATAAATTAAAAAAAATTGGTTTATTTGGGTCTCGAATTGGCAATAATACTGTTTTTTTTATTAGCTAGTCGTTTATTCTCATTAATTGATAAATTGAAATGTATCTTGGATTTAATGAATCAATTAAAAATCGTAAAAATTATTTGCTTTTCGATTTTTGTCAAAATTTAATGAAGTTCAAAATGCCTGGTGTGAAATAATTATTGAAGTTTTTAAAATTCACTAAGACTCACTACCAATTCATAATTTGATTTAAAATTCAGTTTTAAATATTATCTACGGCTGAGGGTTGATTTTTATTCAAACAATATTTTCTTATTTTTCTATCTTCAATGTGAATGTTTAAGTTTTACTCAAATGACAAAATTTTTTTTATTTATAACGCATGGGTTAATTCTAGAAATTTACCATTTCAAGTTTCTAACGTTCTAGAATTCTTATTTTTTAGGTTTTTTTTGATTGATTATGGCGGGAAAATTAATTTGAATTTGACGCTCATTCTATTAACGCCTGATAATTTATGGTTGCTTTTCGTCGTCAAGAATGATTATTTTAAGTCTTGTAGACAAATTCAATAAATGACTACTTCGTTTAGTTAGTATTTGTTTTCAAAAATTTATCAGCGATCTCTTAAAATATATTCTAACGTTTATTACATTTACGTTTTTATCTAAAGAGATAATTTAACATTATTAGAAATATGGCGCATTTGATATTTTTTTTTTGTTTTAAATATTACTGCGATAAATAATTGATATAAAACAAATATCCCTTGAATAGCTTTTAGGTTAAAATACTTAATCCAACTATTTGCATGGTCACAAATTCATCAATGCCACTACAGAATTATGGATCTTTCCTATTTATGATCATCTGACGAAAAAAAAGCATGTCATAATAATTCCTTAAATCGTTTATTATATCAGGTAAGAATTATTTTTTGTTGTATGAGACAATTTAAAAATTTTACACCACCAATTCTACTTAATAGCGGATATTATTATGCTATAATAATATCATATATAAATTTATTACGTGATTCACTAAGACTATTCAGATATTAGTAACGATATTCTTGTGGTTAAAAATTGGCTTAAAGTTTAAGTGATCTACAGTATTTTATTTTTATTCATTACGCCTTTATAATGGAGACTGTCCTAGTATCTGAAATAATAACACTCACTTTTTCTTATTTTTTGTTCTTTGGCATATTAGCGAATATGGCTTCTAGTTGCAACAACAAAAAAAATAGATAAAACTAGTAAAAGAATAGGAAAAATAAAATTACTAAACTACATAAAAAATATTTGTATAATTTTTATTTTTTCTTGCATCTATCTATCATATATTCCATCAGGCCATTTTTGTTATAATTAGGATCTTCTGAATATTCCAATAAACCCCTCCATTTCAAGTCCCTATTCAGCTGGCATATAATATTATTTGTCGTTTTCTTTTTGTATTTTTTACGGATTAGTTCAGTTTCTTTAATGCTGATTTCTTTAAGAAACTCGAAAAATTCTTCTGTTGTCTCTGTCTCATTGTAAAGCTTGTTATAATAGTTTGTATATTTCTCCTTTTTGATTGGGTCCGAGAGAAACATAACATTCCAGCCCAATTTACAATGACCAGTGCTTGGTGGATAGATCGTTGGGCCATATTCTCGAGCAGCGTCTTGTAACACTCGCAGACAAATTTTCATTTGTTTAGTGTACACCAATTGATTTGTATCATTACTAGGTATTCTTTTATGATAAACAGGTATTAGTAGCAAATTCCCAATAAATAACGCATGAATGAATTCAGGTTTGGCGAAATGCTCTTTTCGCATTTTAGGCCAGGTAACAAAGCATCTTAAAAGCGGGGTGATTTGATGGTGATATTTCTCCGGAATATATTTATTGTCAGGCTTCACTGAATAATATTTAGAATTTGGCTCGTAATATTGACCATATTTAGATGAGATTGGAGGTAATTCGTTTTGTGATGCGTTACCCTTAGATATCCTATATGTGTCATTCTGTACGACTAAATATCCTTGCAAATGTTCAACAAGGATTATATGAATAAATCAAAAAAAAAATAAAATGTATTCTACACTTTCCATTGTTCATCGGCTAATGCACCACTGGTAGTGTATTATTGTCGAATAGAAAAATAAATTAGATATGAATAAAAAAATGATTATAAACGTAATTGAACATTTACTTACTTGTAGTTTTCTTCAGAGTCTTCCTGTTTTTCTTTATTAATTGATTTTTGATTTTGAGTCTTCATTATCTAAACCTTGTTAAATACTTACGCTTCACAATATTTATCGAAAAAAAATCCAGGTATTTATACTAATTTTTAGCGCCAAAAAACATCAAAGCCGGTGTTGTTTTTCTGACCCAATGATTATTTTCACTTTTTCATAGTTTAGATAAATGAGTGAGTATGAGTTTTATATACTAACAAAAATTAATTAGTCTGAAGTTTGTTTATAAGCTAGAAAAGACTTTTAAAACTTTTTCTTAATAATCTAAAATAACTAATGTAACTGACTCATGTTTATGTTATCTTCGTGATACAGGAAATTGTATTTGCCGATATTTTAATAGGATTATTTTTAAGTCTGTTTGTATTTTCATAAGATTCTAAAGAGCAGTAAATTTTTCATTTCTTATGGTGTATAAGTATTAACAAGAAAGTTATTCATTAATATCGTGTTCATATTATCAAAAAGGTAAGAATTCTCTCTAAATTCAGAATAATATTGACCATGATAGTCCTTAATTATTAATTATGGACAGGGTTTTTTTTTGTATTATTTTTATCTTGTATTTTAAGGAAAAATTAATTCATTTAATTTGAAAAAATCATTAAAATTTTCTATTTTGTATAATTAATCTGTATAAATATGAGTAATTTATTTTGTATTAGTCTTTTATAGTTTGTGTTTGATTCCGAAACGGTGTTTAATTCAAACAATGTTTAAATTTAATTTAAATAAAAATTTCAAAACTGTTATGAAATATCATTTTTAGGAAAAGATTTCATTTGTCAAATGTCTCATCACGATCACTTAAATACTTTTTATGTGGTTTATATACAATTTTTGCTATTAATGAATCATAAAATGAAATTTTAATTTTTTAACTAAATATTTTGGTCAATCTTAACAAGTTTGGTGTAATTTATGTAATATAATTCAGGTTTATTTAAAAAAATAATTATACTCTTGTTTCATTAGATAATTTAGAATATCACATAAACTAGTGTTGTTATCTCGTATTAAACTGCGTTGATTAGAACATCTTGAAGGCTTTTTACTCGATTTTCGTCTGAACCAATATTCCTTTATATTCACTTTGGCAGATTTTTTATTTGATACCACCAAAATGTGGGATATTTTTTCAACTATATAAAGAGTTTTTATTTGATTTTTGTTGTTTGTCATATTATAAATTTCATGGAGGATTCAATTTAGATACTCATTGCAGTAAATTCATGATAGCTTAAGAATGTTTTAACTAATTGAGGCATTAACTTGTAAAATTTTAAATTACAGCCTCGCATTCATTTCTGACTAATTAATTAAATTCAGAAGGGATATAGTATGCCTTATTGCAACTTGGATAGGAAATATTCTTTTAAAAAATATTATCTTGATTACGCTTATTACCGGCCTTTTCTATGAAAATGTCAAATGTTACAGAATAAGAGTTATAACTGTTCAGTGAAAAAATGTCTGGTATCTTTCTTGGCTTATAAATGCTATAAATGTTAATTGATCATCATATGATCAATTATTATCGAGATTTGGTTCAGGTATAATGCATATTTTACACCGTATTTAATTTAATGTTTTATTGTATTTATCATCACTTACATGAAGATATCAAGTGACAATATTCTCATTTTATGTACTCATTTATTAACAGCATCTAATGCTCAATTTAATCTATTGAAAATTCATTAGATGATGTGGGTTGATCGAAATCCATTTTAGTACATTAAGGCCTTGTAGTAGATATCTTGACGATTTGAATAGTTTTGAATCAATTGGATGAAATTTAATACTATTGATGGGGTTGGCATTCTAGAATACTTAATAGATTAAATGATATTTATGCAATCTTGGTGATCTTAGACCTTGACAATTACTGTTCCTGATCCCATAACTTATTCCGACTAGCCATATTATGAATGCAAATTCAATTAAAATGTATTTTGTTACAAAATTCGATTTCTAGTGTATTGAGAATCACTAGGCGTTCAAAAAGTTTACACTTAAATTTATTTCTACTTTATTAGATTACAATTAATAATTTAAGGTCAAAAAAATTACTAAAAAATTTTAAAAATTTTTTGAACGCCATCGCTAAGTAAACAAACTTCGACGTGAGCGTGAATATGATTTTTAAGCCCATAAATCTCTTTTATCTTAAATAGCAGCCTAGATTATAATAATTTAAATATGTTATCAATGTATTTCGCCGTTTTTACAGATTTAAATGAAATTTATTTCATGATGTTTTATTCATCATTTGGATTCTAGTTGGACCACTAAATTTCATTATCACATTTAAAATCATTTGATCACTAGATATTTGAGCCAAATTCGTCGTTAACTAGCTGTTTTAAGAAAATCAAATTCTCTCAATGCGCTTGCGTGAAAAATAAAATATTTTTTATAATTTTGAATATTTTCGTTCTCAATGCAGGAGGAAATTCTATTTCGTAATTTTATCCCACAATATCACTATGTCTTTTATTTAGCCTCATACTTTCGATATCCTGTAGGTATTAGGTTTAGGTTATACCATTATATTCTCATTTAGTTCAGTATCCCTCAGAAAAATTATCGAATTATGAATGTCAAATGTTTCCGAGATAAAATTGATTTTTCCATCATTTGTAATTTAACAATAAAATGGATATGTTATTATTAATTTTACATAGCTGATTGATTCTCGACAATCCTATACAAATACTGGATATTCGCATCACATTGATAGCGTAAACTGTTTTAACGATGGATTTAATATGCTTTTCCGCTGATGTATAAGGCGATGCTTTATCTGTTATAAAAAATCCAGCCTGGTAACTTGTAATATAACTTTATTCACATCTTAAAGCTGTTTAGATTAGTCGGTGTAATTTATGCTTCAAGACGAATTTCTAGACGAGTTTTTATTTTAATTACATCCAAATTGTGCTAATAATTTTTTTTGAGCGTGAAACTATTAAGAGTTTACAGGTCTTTTTTTTTTAAGCACATTATGATTTGATTACGTGTGGGTCCGTTTTGCTTTTCTTCGTCATCGCCTTAAAATTATTGTTTTTTTATGGATTATTCAACGAATATCATGACAATGTTAACAAAAAAATTTTATATTTATCTTAATGGCTTAGGATTTATTTTTGGCTAAAGGTTTAAGTTTGTGTGACGGATACTGGTAAAGTATTTCCAGACATCTACTTTTTCTATTAAATTATCTACCGGTAATGGCAACACTCTTCATTAAAAGGGGACATGGGAGATAAAAAGTGAAATATATTCCTTGCAAAGTTTATTCATCATTTTTCTTAATACAGATTCCCTAGCAATTTTTATTACTACCATGATGACTAATACCCTTAAAAAATTTAAAATGTTTAGATAACTTACTAACATTCTCAACCTTTGCCTTTTTTTGTGATGATGGACCTATGCATTGATTTTGATGTGGTATCTTCATGAAGATACAGAAGAATATTATGGAATATAATTATTTTATCCTTTTATCACAACACGTATAGCATTTATATCGAATGATTATCTCTATAAGAGAATGCTATAAATGTCACCCTTAACCATAAATTTGTGCCATATCCAGACTAAGTTTTTTATGTGTGGGATTTATTTTGAATTGAATTTTTTTTTTGATTAATTCATAAAACAATTATAAGAAATAATTGTTTCCAAAATTAAAATGAATGACGATATTTGGTTTACTTTTTGAATGGAAAATTGCTGAGATTAGTTATATATTATATAGATCCCACAGTCCCTGATTGTGATTCATATTTCCCTTGTCGATAATAGACCAATAAAAAGTAACGAGAGGTATATTCATCATTAGTTTTTTCTTGGTTGCATTAAAATCATAATCTCAAGAATCGGTAATAGGTTTTAAAAAAATTTTTGGCTCTATATTTTAAAGAATGATCATAGGAATCTCTTACATGAATGGATAATTTAATTCAATAAATAATTTGATCAAAAAATAGCTAAATTCTTTTACCATAATTTATTATAACCATTTTATTTACAGAAAAATTCAATTTATAATGCTTAGAGTTCTTTTGTGAGCCAATTATCATGAAATATACAAAAAATCAACTTTAATTAATAGACATTAAGCACATTATTTATTAAAAAAAAATGTCGTTTAAATATCCTAGCAGTTTATTGTGTTGTCTGGTAAGAAAAATTCTATTAAAAAATTGGCAAAAACCATAAGCGTTGTTATAGAAAATCAAAAATTAGCTAAATAAATAAAATTCTTACGTTGGATAAAATAGAGAAAACTTCCATAATTCTTCAAAAATAACTATATTTTGAATTTTATTCATTTAAATCGATAAAAGTCTATAAAATCATTCTGAAGATTTTATAAAATTTTAATATTTACGATATTTAGCTTTAGAATCGGGAAACATGTGTTCAATGCTTGGCGGTTTACATTCGCAAAGAAGGTTTTAATTACGAATAAGAATTAATTTTTCATTCTGTTTACGTAAACTAAATATGAATCTTAGACTATATCATTGGCAGAATATAAATTTCATTGCATTTAATTGATGTCTTTTATATACTAACTAACATTAAGAAACATTTGTATCTCTGATTTGGGTTAAATGTGGTATAGGTTGATATTTTTATTTGAAAAATAAAAAAGGATATCAGATATGCCTATAATTCACGGTTAATATGTAATTTTTTTAGATCAAAATTCAGATTAATTCATCATGGACATAAACAGAGAATTGACGTATGATTATTTTTGGCTTTATGTTATTGTGTTTTTATCGTTCGGTGACTTTTATTTCTAAATTGTTTTCTTTCGACGTGAAAAAATAATAATGTAGTCTTATTAGTTATTTTGTCAAATTCCCGCTTTTTTTATCAATTTTGATATACTTAATGAACTCAAAAAAAAAAGGATTTTAGACGAATGTAAGGAATAGTCGTAATTTTTTAAAAAAATTTTACGCAAACGAATAGTGTTATACTATTAAAAATTATTTTGTAAATCAATAGACTAGCATTGAAAGATTATTGTGAAGCTTAGGTTTAAAATTTCCGGTAAATTGGATCTGTCAAGAGTTCGCCTAATTAGATACTCACAATATTTAAACTGGTTAGTAAATTTATCAAAAATTATGGAAGATTTTCATGCTTGTTTTAAAGCTTTCAAAGTATGCCAAGATGTTTCGAGGTTTATTAATACTTGTTCGAGTGCGTTTTTTTTTAAGATTTTGTGGAAAGAGAGTTTAAAAACACTAAAATTTTATATTTACGTTAAAATTCAAAATTCTTTTTGAAATTATGCTTAATACCAAATTTTAATGTATTTTACCAAACCTTGATGGCATAACATATAATTTCAGGCAAAATTTTTTTAAATTTCAGATAGCTGGCCATTAAATTTGGGCATGCGTGAATTTTATTATTTAGGATCGTGTTAATGAGCGATTTTTTAAGGTATAAAGTTTGAATTAATCTTTTAGAATGTATCAAAACGCATTAATAACATGGTTTTCTATACCGGTGAGGAAAAACCAGTGGTAAGAATTCCAATATAATTTAAGAATTACAAACGTTGATCATTCCTAAGCCATTGAATTTAAAACAAAAAGTTTACTAAAATTCTTGTAATTTTAACGCTAACTTTTAGAATATTAACAGCATATTGCTCCGTTTTGACTTTTTTTTCCAAAAAGTCATTTGAAACGAATTATGGTCTGTGCGTAAGCAAGAAATATTCAGTACTATTCAAATTAATTTCAGATTAGGTTTACGGATGAAAAACGTCGTGTAACATACTATCTATATTCTTTGAATATACAAAGAATTCATTGGTTAAATCATTCTTAGTGATTGACGACATTATAACTTTTTTTTGCCAACCTACGTTACATGGAATTCGATTATCTTATTATTATTTGCTCCTCTGGTATTTTAAATTTATTAATTTTAGGTAGATTTAAATCAAAAAACATTTTAGGCGCAATCTATGTTCTGCAGCTTTCTCCAATCGTTAAACGATTACATCCGCTTTCAACGGTAAAATTTGATTTTTTTTTTTAGATGTCGTATTTCTTATGGGAAAATTGTTCTCATTTGGATAACCTATTTATAAAAAGTTATATAATGAAGAATAAAAATTAATTTCAAGGTAAATGTAAAGTATAATACGCGCACCCGCGCTTTAACGAATAATTATAAGGTTATCAAGTATTCGTTACATCTTCTCCTGCATTATCTAAGATTTCCCATCGAGTTTAAAATTTCTTTTTCATTCTCTCAGAGTTTCGTAAAACTGGCTAAGATTCTGAATCTTCTACCTAAAGAACCGATCTTTCCTACGGTACTTCTTCACACGTCAATTTTCGATTCTTTCGACTTTGGTAATTTCATCTGAAATACGATCATTGTTTGCGCTGTTCCAAAATTTCTTCATACAAGAATCACTTTCTTTTATATAGCGATTATTTAATGAAACATTTCTCTCCTTTCTCTTCTTCAAATGATCAGTGTGTTTTTTTTCATTCTTGCCATCGATTTCTACTGACAATGATAGTGGGCCCGATCTGGAAACGTTTTCTCCTGAAACATAATGATCATTCAACCTTTTTATGTACCCTCACTTTCTCATTTGTCTGAAACACTTTTTCTCTGGTTGATTTATCGTGGTTAAGTTTTTATTTGAAATAGACATCTTTCATTATGTTCCTATGATTTGGTCGGATATTATTTAACGAAGAAATATGTTTTCTTCCAATCAGCAGTTCTACTGGCCTCATTTGTGTTGAGCTACGGGGAATATTTCGCAGGCTGAAAAGCCATTTATAAATGCACTCATTTTGATCGCTGTTTGAATCCCGTTCCTATTTGTACCTTGTATTGAATGTTGGGATAACTCACTCAACAGCTCCATTACTACGTCTTTGATATGATGTCGTTCATATGTGTTTGATCTGTTGTGTGTGACGAAATTCTTTAAAGTTTTCGCTGATTTAACATGTCCCATTATCTGATACTACAGTTCTGGGTATTCCAAACCAACTAAACATGAATCCATGATTTTTTGTTACGCTGAAAGAATTAGGAGATTTTACTGGCAGGATTTTCATCCATCTGTAGTATACGTCGACTAATATAAACCAATATGTTTCATCAAATGGACCCGTAAAATCTACATATAACCTAAACAAAGTGGTATCAGGGATGTTCCAACAATACAACGTTGTTTTTGATTAATTATTGCGAATCATTTTGACAGGAAATATATGAAGACACAAAATCTTCAATATCTTTCATTAAACCTGGCCACCAAACCTATAGTTTTTTCTTTTCCTTTATGGCACGGATGCTTGTATTATATTCGTCAAGTTTGTGAAAGAATATTCGCTTTCAAACTGTCAGGAACTTTTATACAGTGTCCACGTAAGAATCCCTTCTTCGAAAGATAAATTCTCCCTCATTTCGAAATACGGCCAGTACTTTTTATCGATTTTTCGTTTATCGTCCCAACCCCTGTTTAGAAAGTCAATTATTTGTTTATACTTAGGTCAAACATAGTATTCTTTTTAAAGGATCTTTTTTGAAATTAAACATCCTTCCAAACGAATATTTATTATTTTAGTATTTTCATTTTGGTCACTTTCTTCCTCTGTGATTTTCATATCTTCTAATGGCAAGCGTGACTATGTGTTTGCTAGTTGATTTGATGCCCCTGGTTTGTATTCTATATCAAAATTGTAACTGCTCACGAATATAGACCAGCGTTCTAATCGTAAAAATGCTATAGCAGGGAGTGCTCGATTGGTTTAAAATAGCTGTTCTGATGGCCTGTGGTCAGTTTTGATGTTAAACTTGCGACTATCAAATACTGATTGAATTTTCAAAGACTATAAATGATTGCTAAAGCCTCTCGTTCAATAGTTTCATATTTTTCTTCACAATTACTTAATGTTCTCAATGTAAAAGCTAATTGATGTTCCAAACCTTCAAAATCTCGCTGAAGTAACACGGCACCAATTTCTTTTCCAGAAGCATCTGTATCCAAGATCATGGTGTGCTTAAAAATATAATGGATTAACCAATTATATTTGGTAAGTTTTTCTTTATCTTTATAAAAAGCATGTTGTTCTTTATGGCTCCAACGCCATTTTATGTCCTTCCTCCGAAGCTTATATATCTTGGATGAAATTGTCTGTAACATTAGGAAGAAGCAAATGTAGAAATTTACTGATCTCAGTCATGGTTTTGATTCCTTAGTAATGGTTGGAGGCAGCATTTGGATTAAACATTCGATATTCGGTTATTCTGTGTATTTTCCAGCACTGTCTATAACATTCCCAAGGTAAGTTATGGATTTTTGAAATAAACGGCATTTGACATTTCAGTTGTCAATCCCATACTCTCTAATCTGGAAAGGACAGTCACAAAGTTATTGAGGAGCTCTTGATCGTTACTTCCTGTGATAATTTTTTTCATCCAGGAAGTAGACCATATGGTGTAAATCTTTTAAGTCTATATCTATAGTTTGTTGAAAAAAAGGGGCTATATATACTCCAAACGGTACCTGAGCGTATTGTAATACCCTATATGTCTGGTAATAACTAACAGATTTCGATAATCATTATGAAAATTTCATCTAAAGCTAAGCATCTTTTTAGTCTACAACTGTAAATTTGACCACATCATCCAGTTTCGACATAATTTCCTCGAAACGAGATAGCGGATTCTTATTAGATTATAAATGTGGAATTATTGTGACACAAAAATCGTCACAAATCATGATTCATTCAATTGATTTCCTAACTATAACTATTAGGGATGGTTATGAAATCTGAGTTGTTGTTAGATCCATAGTCTCTAGTACTCCATCCTTGATTAAACAGTTTATTTCCTTTTCAACGTTTTCTTTTAATGTGAATGGAGTTGACCTTGGCCTCTATGCTTTTGGATTTGCATTGTCTTGTAGATGCAGTTTCACTTCAAAACCTTTGATGTATCAATGATCATTGTCAAAAATTTCTGGGTTTAAATTAATTTATTGAGTTCCAAATTTACATTTTTCACTTTCAAATGGATTTTCGAATCATTTTTATCCGGGAAATTTAATTTTACATTTAATGCGTTTAGCCAATCAAGACTAATTATAAGTAAGTCACTGTATTTTTGTAACAAATATCGATAATTTCTTTCGAATTACTACAAAATTCGACGTCAATGTAAGCGTATCCCATAATAGGTATATCGTCTCCCATGTACCTTGTAACTCTCTCCTTAATCTTCTTTAGTCTGACTCTGTATGTCTGTTACAAAATCATGCTCACATAAGAAAATTTCGAACCAGTATCACAAAGCATAGTAACTTATTTACTATTAAATTTTACGATTTGTGTAATTGGGTCGGTTTTTATAAACAATGAATTCAAGACATAAGGAGAGGAAAAATCTACTGTATTTAAATTTGATAAATTATTTTTGTATCTCTTTGCAAGGCCCATTATCGAAAAATGGCCGACTTTTCCGCATATGAAACATTTTGCAAAAAAGACTGGACATGTGTCAACTCCTTGATGGAATCGTTGTCGTCTGCATCTTCTACAACGTTTCGTTTTTGGTTGTTTGATTGAAATTTTTCTTATTCCTACCAACTCTTTATACTTTTGAACATCTTCCAAGTCACCAGTCAATGATTTATTTTTTTTTTTGGAATGTAAAAGCAACCCTTCCATTTCGACTGCATCATTCAGAGTAAGCTTTAGTTCAAAAAACGATTCCAATAGTTTTTGTTGCACTTCAGCATCTTTCAGACAAATTATGAATTGGTCTCTCAACATTTCTTCAAGTTAGCTTCATAATGACAATGAAAAGCCTAACCAGGCAAACGCGTCTAAAAAGTACACACATCCTCATTTTCTTTCCGGATGCTATTATAGAACGAACGTCGTTCAACATATGGATTTCTTTTCCGTTTGTATCTTGAAGAAATTGTTGTACACAGTTCTTCAAAGGTTAATGCAGTCAAGTCTCCCCCTGATTGTTCCCGTATCATTTGGAAATGGTTGGGCCCAAGAGAGCTTAGAAGTATATTTCTCTTGAATTCATTTGTTCCTATGGCGGATTCGTCAAAACCTTGTACTTTATGTTTTATCTTATTTCTAGATCGATAAATTGCCCAATCTTCTTTATCCTCTATGAATTCTTCTAATTTAAAGTCAAAAAATCTTGAATTAGAATTATGTTCGCTTGTCGCCGTATGTAAAGTGTAATACGCTCACCCGCGCTTTAACTTATATAAGGTATATATTATTTCGTTACAGTAATTTTAAACATTTTATTTAAAATTTAGATTTAAGGTTGTCAAGACCACATTTAGAGAAATACACGAATAATACAATTTATCAAGCTAAAAGATTCCATAAGCGGTATACTTATATTTTAATTTTAGTTTTAGTTGGTCGAATTGGGTTGCTATTTATTATATATTATTTTAGCTTTAATCTCGTAGGAATAATAAAATAGATCAAGTTCACCTCGAAAAATCTGTGATGATTTAAAAATTATTATGCCTGAAAAATCCGTGGTTAATTAAAAATAAAAGACATACTTAGGCTCACATTTAAATTAGGAAAAAAAAACCCCACAAAAATTTAGGACACACTTTTAGACGCTAAGTAGTATTAATATCGCTAAAATGCAAGATTTTATCATTAAATATGCTTTAATGTAGCTGTACTTCAGTAATAACTCTGATTTTAACAGTTTAATAATTATTCTGTCTTTTAAAACAGCTAAAAAATGAAATGATATGAGTAAAATAAAAAAAAATTAATTTAATTCAAAGTGTTAACAAGTTTGATATCTTACAGTTTGAAGCTCTTCTAAAAGTTACTTTTTTTCCCTCAAGTAACAACTATTCGTTCTGAAATATAAAAAAATTTAAGATTTATTTGTTAAAAAACGATGAAGGTGATGAAAACATAAAAATAATTCGTACAAATTGACTTATAATCATAAAAGTAATAAATTGATAATTAAAAGCGTCTCAATATAGAGAATAATTCAAAATCAATGGTATAGTTATTTTTGTTAACAGTTAAACTTTGGCGAATTTTTTGATTACAATAATTTTTTTAATTATCAAATATGTGATTTGATCATGTCATGGGTTTAATGTAATGATAGGATGTATTTTGGCCATCAATTTATTCATATATGGCTACGCCTCATATGCAGATACATGGTAATTTTATTTTCAAATCATACAATAAAGCTATTTGTAGCTATATTTGTTACGAGGTATTTACGCTTAATAACAAGCTTTAGTTGTTTTTTTACTAAAAGTAAATTGTATTTAAATAAATTCAACTTTGAGAGACGATAAATCAATTTTTAAAAAAATATATTTTTATTTAAGATATTCTTTTGAAAATATTTGACTTGTTTTCTGGTTTTTTGATTAGGTATAACTCTGAAAATGATATTAACACCAAAAATTGATAAAGAGTCGACAAAAAACAAAGCTACCGCTGTTATTACGCATGCGCGAATTTGAAATATTAGAGAAAATTTGATCGATTAAAAATTAACGATTTCATGTATTGATGTAATCTTTTTAATTATGATCGTAGTGTTGAGTTTTATTTTGTAAGGTTTTTACTGCCTTTTTGATGTTTTTATTCTAATTTAAATAATGAAGGAGTTTTCACGAATATGTTAAAGTCATAATAAAAATTATTCATAAGGTTTTACGGTTTAAAAAGTCTGTTTTCATACTGATACTATAAAATCAATTTAATTTTGAACATGAACAGCTTTATTTCGATCTAGAATTCACAACAATAAGTATCAGAAGGTTTTAGTGGCTTAAATCAATTTATATTAGTGACGGTGGTCTAATTCTATGACTAATCATACTTGAACAATTATATGTAGAGTATTATACTTTTGAAGATTACTGACCTGTCATGAATAATTTGAAACTTTTTGGGGCTAAGAAAATATAACAGCTAGGTTTTTTACTTTTAAGCGTTTAAAATTCTCTAGAATGAGCAAATTAAGTGCCTAAGTTACTTCTGTGTGTAATCAACTTGTGTCTTAAATGAACTGTTGCAGTTTAGCAACTTTTGTGATTATTCAACTTGAAATTGGAATAAGTCTGGCTGATCCACCCTTATTATTCGCAATTCCGTTACATTGTGGTTTAATTTAACATACCATAAAAAATTAAAGGACAGATACTTAAAAAACAATTTAGTTCTGTACTGTTATTTCAATTAATTTTCATGTTAAACTGTTCTTATTCTTGTAACATTTTATGTAACACTAAAAATCTATTCCCATAGATTTAATAATAATCAGAACCATTATTTCCTGTCTCAAACAATATAAAATCAAATAACGTTTAAGTTTTCAATATTTTTTTTCTGGTATTCAATTTTATTTGATATATTTTGCATCAAGAAAGTATTACTGATTATTTCTTCACATAAATCATCAATGTCCATCATATTTATGTTAAAAGCTTTACATAAGCAAATGAATGATCAGCATCTTCTAGAGTTACTCAAAATCTTTTAGAAAAAAAATTCTTGTAAGTATCCTTTTTTACAGTGGAATGAACATTCCATGCATCAGACAATTTCTTCTGGCATATGATTTCTTTTAAGGTATCATCTTCATTTGTGGTAATTGCCTGCTGTAAATTTAATAACGTCTATACTAAAGCTAATTTTATTTGAAAGCAAATAATGTCTTATATGAACCTTATTTGAAAGGAACTTCTGCAGATAATCTCATACTGTGAGTATGCAACTTCTGCAGGTAGGAAACTTCTGTGAGAATACAACTTCTGTGAGTAGCCAACTTCTGCTAGTATCCAACTTGTAGTATGATTAAGTCTGGTTCAGCCACCCTTATCACTAACAACGCATAAATAGAATTATAAATTTTACCATCTATCAAATTTATACAAATTACAAAAATTTATTACTCATTAAATTAACAAAAATATAGATAAAGTATCACTTTAAAATCGATGAACTCAATAGATTTTAAGTATCAGAAGAGCTGCAAGCGATATAAGCTTTTATTTCACTTTAAATATTATTCTTGCCTTTCGTTATAATTAGGTAAGAATATCAACAAGTTGCGTGTTTAATAGGTGTTTTTTATTCTAGACATCAAAGAAAAATAAACTTTGTAAAAATTTTACAAAAAAAATTGCATATTTATTAATACAAACAGTATCAGAGTGTTAAAACGATGAATTTCTGTCTCTCTCTGCCTATTCTAATTATAATTCTGCTTCTAAGACTTTTATTATAATTTTTTTGAATAAAAAAATTAATAAAGAGATATATAAACAATGATATGATGGTCATTCGTCACAATCTTACATCTTTGATACTTAAAAGAATTTAATACTATTTTTCTTGGCTTTATTTCAAGTTTTATAATAAAAAATTTCTTTTTCAGTAAGAAAAAATACCATCAATTGTCATTATCATCATTTATTCAGCATAAATATTCAAAACATGATTCTTAGTTGTAAAATTATTGTAAAGTTTTTATTGAAATAAACAGTTAGTGTCTATTACAAAGGCGATGAACATATATCTCAATCATTTAATGTTTTAGATGAAATATCTCTAATTTTATTTCAAGTTTTTTCTATCTCATTTTTTGTCATAAAATTTTTGAAATTATCAATCGATATAATTTATCAATTTTTTCATCGTAATAATTTTATTAAAAACTATCACCATATTTTGATATCTAAATAGAACTTTTATATTAGTTGATTATAGTGTTAAAGTAAAATTAATCAAATCTCAAAATGATGCATTTTCCTTCATTTTTTTTATTTTATTATCTAAAACAAGTCCTTGAATTATTTTATTTATTTTTTATTTTTTATAGAGAGAAGCTATTAATACTGAATATTCTGATTATTTCTGTCAATTTTTTTTTTCAATTATTCATTCTAATTTTCGGATAAGTCTGTATTTTTTTTCCATTTTATTTACGAGAATAGTTAATCATATTATAGTAAAATTGTTAGTTCTCAAACATTAAAAGTTAAAATGTCTTTATGTCAAATTCATTTCAAATCCGTGACATTTCGTAGAATAATAATAACATATGTTCACGGCAATGAATCATCGCGAAATTTATTTCAATTGATTATTTTTGTAATTTTTCTGGATGTGATAACTTATAATACTGTTATGATTAAGTAATAAATTCCTTAATCAATATAATATTTTACAATTTTTATACAAGTCATTATTTAATGATAAGACGATAAAATATTTCAAGAAATTTATCAACAATTATTACATCAAGTATTTAAATTATTATAGTTATAAAACTCTCTTAATAACTTTTCTTTCGACTTGGCTATAATCTATAACTATTTCTGCATATTAATTTATATATCCTTACCTTAAACTGTTAACAATAACAAATTAATGTCAGTTTTAAAATCAATCTTTCTTTATCTGCTTTAATATGTTACCATTGATCCTTTGTTGAAAAGCCTCTTCTTTATTTCGAATGAGTCCAACTCTATTTTTCTCGTTAATTTTTTTAAAAATCTCTAATAATTGTGATATTTGAGTTTAATTTTATTTTTTACTAACTTAATTCGTACACTAATCGTTTTTGTAGTGTTATACATCATTTGGCATTAATTATAAACCAATCAATTTGTGTCTTATTCATATTTCAAATTATCTTCCTACATTTAAACATAAAATGATTTGATTAAGCCACTAAATATCGCCAATTGTTTATTTTAAACCTTTCAAATTTACCATTATTAATTGGCTTATTTTTATTTCTCTTTTTTATCCATTTTAAATGGTTTTATAGCGATGTTACTTATGATTTTGAATTTATATTAATCTATTTTTTTTTGTAATTACCTGTAAAAAACTATTACGTTCCTTGTATTTTAAATAGCTTTAGGGACTTAAGTAATTTATCCTATTTCTCTTTACCTAACTTTTTTTTTGTCAATAAATTATTACATTTTTAAGTTTTTTTGCTCCATTATAGCATATCTGTGTATTTTTTTATATTTTACCTATATTACCATTGTGTTATACTTCAAAATCCATTTTGAAATTTTATTTCCTGAATGTCATACTAATTTTTATTCAGTTTATAAAAAGAAAAAAATTGGAAATATATAAAAAAAATAATCTACATCTATTTAATCAAATTTTTTATTCCAAAACTGATTTGACGCATATCCTTCTTCTAACTATTTAATAATCCGATCCTTCATATCCAATAGACAATCCATAAAATCGCAATTTCTAAATATAATTTAATTCACATATAGTCCACACTATTCTTTTCTGCCTCTACTCTTTTACTTTCTATTCTAAAAAGTTTTATTTTCTTTTTTTTTCTAAAGGTTATTTTAATCATTCACTTACCTTTTTTTCCCCTTCATTTTTCCTAATACAAAAGTTTTTTTTCATATTACTCACCTTGTTATTTTATAACGTGATTATTCTCTTCTGTTTCATTCCATTTCCTTTCCTTAAAACATTTGCTCAATCGTACTTTTTCTTACAACTGTTGTGTAGTAAATATCTGTTATTCATTCTTGTCAATATTAATTGCATTCACATCAATTTCTGTCTTACTTTTTTTGGTCACGATATGTAAGGCTTAATCTAAAAATTTATAAAAATTATATCTTACCTTTAACTTAACTGTTTATATTATTTTTTTTCGATATTAGCTTAACTGGTTTAATATGATAATTTTATTGCGTTAATAAAATCTCACCACAAACTATTACTTGATTTTATTTGGGCCTCATTGAAGTCAATCCATAAATTTTACCAAATAAAAATGAATTTGACTATACTCTACACCAGTTCCTTTATCGAATCCCTTTGACGTTATCACAAACTCACTTAATACTGAGTTGGAAAAAAAAATATTCTCAAAGCTCTCTTATCTTTTTAATCAATCAATATTCATATACGTAAATTATCTAATTTCATCCAATATGAATTATAACAATCTAATATGAAGAACAACAAATTTGATTATTATATAGGAAGTTAAAGAGAGAAGATTACATTTTTTTAATATTACATAAAGACATTGATGATAAGTTTTATTATTTCATGTAAATTGAGCACAACTTGACTATGATAATTTATCGTTTGTTATGTAATTTAATCGAATATTTCATACTTGATTTTAAAGAATTCCGTAACCATCTATTATACAAAATCATCGATAAATACTTGTCTCAAAATTAACTATCAAATAAGACTAAACACATTTATAAAAACATGGTTATAGAGGATATATTTGTAATTTTTCATGCAATTATTAATTATTATAACTTTTTTACATGAAATTTTTACATAGACCTTGAATGATTGATAATATTCTCTTTGGTATCTTTAGAATAACATGAACCATTTATATTTTGTCTCATCATACTCAATTAATTATTTAAATCATATAATTCAAAACAAAAAAGTCAATTTTAAGTTCATTGATAAAATATATTGATGTTTTGGAAAAAAATTATCACATACTGATAAATCTTTGTTGTTATTTCTCAAGTGTTTGATAAAAATTTGATATATTCTAGATCGTGTGATCTAGTATCTATTTCTATAAATAATATCAAGACTTTATTTTCTAAGTTTTCATTACCAATTATATACAGAAAGTCATCGAGACAATTTTCAAGAATGAATACTATTTTATCTTTGACAATGATTACCAATCATTTAAAGAAACATTCTTTATATTCTGAGTTCAAAAACAACAGATAAAATTGTCTTGGTTTTGAATTACTACAAACTTTAACACTAATATCAAATTATATTTCATCATAAAAATTCTAAACTGTACTTTTGTTCAGTAGGAAATGTAATATCAAAGACTAAGCATGGTATATTAGAACATAACGACATTTTCCATATGCTCAGGAAATTAATACTTTCTACCATTAGTATATCTAGTTTCCTGAATTATTATTACAGGATTCATTTCGTCAAAAAATTGATCAAGATAGTATTTATGAGCTTTCAACATTGAAGAATGATCTTACTTGTACACCAAAATCTTAAATTATATGGCCCCATTTAATTTATCCGATAATTCAATTTATTTTGAAAAATATGAATTTCCCTTTTAATAGTCATTCTCTTCTTAAATAATCTCAACATTCATTGAAAACGTATTATGTTATGTATAAAAACTTTTCAATATCAAGATCAGTAAGCCCCGTTCATTCAGGATAGAACAGTAATTAATTGAATGAAAATAAACTTAATTTAAATTTACCAACTACAAGTAATCATGATATGAATTAGTTTTGTCTCATTCACACTATCAATCGACTCGGATGCGTTAATGTCCACTAAACTCGTAAAAAAAATGTAATTTTGAAAAATTAATCAAAAAATCCATCTATATTCTATCTGAACTATTTTAATTAGGATAACCACGCCGTGGATATCCAATATTTTATTATCTCATGACAATTCATCGAAAGTGACTAATATTTGATTTTATTTTTAGATTATTATACAGGAATGCCTTTTATTTCCTCTATGATACAACTCTACTTCCATGTATAATCATTAGAATGAGTAGATATCTTTAGTTTTGTTTTATCAAGTAATAAGTATCATCAAAGAATCATTTATAGGAATTCTTGTATGTTTCATGTATATGGCCACACTAAAATATACCCATCAATATCCTCACTCAAAAGATCTCAAAAGGAAATTACAAGAATCGATATTAAGAAGAAAATAATCGATAAATCAAATAAGAATTTACGTAATAATCAGCAGAAAATTTTATCATTTTTATTTCATTTTGATTTCGCAATATTCTAGTAGGAACAAATTCCGTAAGTAAGTATAGCAATGAGATCTATAATGCTAAATGTATATTTATAATTTATCCGAAGGACCTTTTATAACCACGAAGAATAATTTTAACTCTAATTAAGGTAAAAAATCAATTTTCCTATTGGCAACTTAACAAATCTATTTTAATTATTTTTGTTCGACTATTTAAAGCATTGATGTTACCAAATTATTCTCGTTCTTTTAATTTAATGATAATCCAAGGTAAAGACATGACATTATAATAATAAACTAAATATGACCTGATATTCTATAAGAACAAAAATACTAACGCCGTAACTCAGCATCAAATAATTTTTTATCAGCGTTATATTTATAACAGTTAAAAAAGTAATTGATAAGTTCACAACTATTATATTCTATACGACACGGCCTTAATAAAACTCCTAACGATAGAACAATTAATCAAACAAATCACTGTTACGATTCAATAATGTTGGAATCAATATCGCTCCTTTCGTCGAGGACGAAATTTCTTCTGAGACATTTAAGAGATGAAAGGAAAACTTTTCAAAGATGTCATAACCTTCTATTAGTTAATGAACCATTGCAACATTTGTATCTAATGTTAACGGCTTCTCTCTTTCTGACAATTTAATCCTTAGAATTTCACCTAATGCTAATAAGTTATTTACATATCTTAATTTTTATAATTTTAGCCACGTTTGTTGTAATGGTAATGACTATGAAACTACTAAACTGTTCATTTGAAACTACTTAAGTAAACTTGACTTTAGGAAAACATTATTTGAAAAAAAAAGAGCATAAACTAATATTAAAAAAGGAAATAATTCTACGATGCTAGAAGCTTATATTTATCACTAATATATTTAACAGGGGTATAAAATATGGTTTAAGCGTTTATAAAGCCATCCCTTTTTTTTTGTAATTACTTCTAAACGTAAAATCTCTACTGATGGGCTAATCAGTCTTTCAGTTTAATTGACAATAATTAGTGTCGTTTGTCAGAATTGGCTATATGATGCTCATATCCTTTATACTTTAACTGCGATATTATAAATTTTGCAAAAGAAAATCTGGAATTTTGATACCGTCATCAATTCCTTTTGAATTATTTTAAAAATAATTCATTATCCATAAGAATTAAAAAAATTTTAAAGGAATTTGAATTTGGCAGTTAATAACTTATTCTGTATCACTCATAAGAAATAGCTTCCATTTATCCAATATCGCTCTTTTTATTTAACGCAGTTTAATTACAGAATATTAATGATAATAAATCGATTACTATTTTAAATACCTTTTTGCTGTCCTTCGATTTTACAATAAACGATAAATTCAATGAAATCTTGAGGTCTCTTTATTTAAAGATCCTTAAATCATTCCTATTTATTACGTTAAAAAAAACATACTTTTTTTTAGCTAAGATCCCAAAAAAAAATCTTGAAATCATTTGCATTACAACAACAAAGCTCATTCACTTCAAAAACAAGGAGCATCTTTTAGGCGGTCATTTTATGTAAACATTTATTCTATGCTAATAAGATATAATTTGATCAATCATTACGCCCAATTTTCTTTAATTTCCTCTTTTAAATAAACTTTCTTCCTAACAATTATTCGAAAAAATTTTTTTACGATTAAAATTCAACTTCAATTTCACGACCTATTATTTTTCTGACGAATTACGTCTTTGTATGATAATTCAGTGACTATTTTTTTCATCTATGACAAAATACTGAAAATTAATAAAATTTACTAATGAATAAATTTTTTCTCTTTGTGTTCGCCGCTGAATTGATGGCATTTTAAAGATTTTTTTTTAAAGATAAAGACCTGCTTTAGTATGCTTTGTGATTTGAATAAAAAGCCATTCCGTTATCACAAAGTTTTCGTTGATACATAATTGATTTGATTATTAAATATCCGATTAGGTCATTACTCTCACTCTATTATATTTTTATGCAATTCCAATTATTTTTTTTAGTATAAATCAAGATATTGTAACAGGTTGAAATTTAATTTCATTTGCAAGTCTAGAATTTATTATATTTTTTTTATTGATTATTAAGGCGTTAAAAGTTTTTCGGCAAATAAATCTTTGATTCTTTTCACCTTTTATGATTTTTAGTAAGAAAAAAAAAAATGCAATAAATTTTTTTGCATGTAATTATTTAAGGTACGTTTTATAATAAATCCTTGTGTAAACAATAAAAATTTTGGAAAAAATTTTGATTTTGTAATATTATCAATTTATATGAAATAATTAATAAAAATGTTACATATTTTGCTTAAATATGTATTTTCGGCTTTTTTTTAAATTTATTCTATTTTTTCCATTATTATATATGAGGACGATTATTTCCGCTTTTAAGCGACGGCGTTAAATTATACTGGATGCTACAAAGTTTATGAGAATATTTTTATATTATAATTTTAGTGCATTATTGGCTTTAATTTCTAATCCATAATTTTCAGAGTCATAAATTAGGCTATTTCTTTTTCAGTGCAGACAAGAATAATTTTTTTCTGGTTTAAATTATAGGATTTTGAAAAAATAACAGAAGATAGAGGTAATCACAATATCATAATCATTCTTCACTTTTCAGGTTTCTGGTATAAATTTATTCCTTTAAACTAGTTCATTTAAGCTCAACTCATACCCTTAAAACATTATTGATTCCTATTTTGTTTCTGAATGGCTTAGGTTGTTTAAAATAAAAATAAATTCTTTATATGGTTAGAAGTTAAAAGATAAAGCAAAAATTTACATCATTCAAATTGCTGTTAAAATTTTGCTTCTAAATTTATTGCCCGTTTTTATCTTTAATTTTAGGTATATGCTTTTGTGATTCGACTGTAAATCAGGTGGCGTGTTGCTTTATGACATAAAGGATTTTTGTGCAAAGACAACTAATCTCATTATCGTTTGAGTTTTCTTATGATTTACGTGATCACTTGAAATTTCTCAAAGTTGATTTTTTTTATTGGAATAAGGATTTTATATGAGATTTTTTATCATTAAAATGTATTTAATCTATTAAAGTGGTTAATTTTAGAAATTATTATCAAAAAATAAACTTCCTTGAATTCTCCTTACTGTAATATATGCTATTTTAAGCTTTTGTGTTGATATGTTTTATAAGGACGTCTCGTTCCATCTTTTATAATGTTCCTCAACCATAAAAATTTTTAATCAAAATCTTAATAAAGTTTTTTCCATGTTTAAGGTTCTAGTGACTTTTAACAAAAAATAAGAGTATTTTCTTTTGCAGATGTGGTATTTCTTGTATTCTCATTGAAAACTTATTTGCTTTATCTTAACTCTCTATTTTGTATCATCTTATTACGATTTTTTTCTTGCAGAAATATACTCTATTAACTTTTACTGTTTTAAAGTTAAGGAATAGTGTCGTTTGCTTTATTTTTATTTCAAGGATACAAGTCTTATATATCAAAGTTTCTTAAACTTTGAGTTCTGCTGTCCAATATTTTCAAAACTCTCACATTTTTAAAGCTTTTTTAATTCTCAAGACAATTAACATGAGAGGAATATCTAAAATTTTATTCATTATTTGATTAAAAAATATCGAGTCTTTATTATCGCCGTATATTAAAATGAAATTTATATTTAAAAAATTTTATTTTTTCCTATATTTTCATCGAAAAAAAATTGACCAATAGATTTGCATGGCCCACGCAAAATTTTGTAGATATTCTTGGTAGCTTTTCATGTCTTTTTAATTAATTTTCCACCTATCTAACGCTATAATATTTATCATAGTCATGTTATATTTCTAAAAATATCAAAAAAGTTACTGGTTAAAATTTTTATTAATTTAGTTTTGGTTTAGGTAGCGAAATAGGTATCATTGTTTGTTTAAGATTTCGGCATCTTTGATGATATACTTCATTTCAGCTTACAACATTATCCTCATGATAAATGGATTTTTTTCAAATTTGGTCAAGAGTTTCCACATTAAATTTATATTCTTAGTTAAACGATGAGGTATTTTTCTAGAAGAACGAATATAATGGATTTTCTGTCCCTGTTTAACCTTGTGTGTTTCACATTCCTAAAATGTGTGATTTTTTTGAGTCACAATTAGATCATTCGTCGTCCTTGAAATTTATGAAAAGTGTTACGGCTTCATTCTAGATTTCTATTGGTTTGTCTCAGAGTTTTTTTTTGATATCAGGATGATTATCAAATCTTCGTCTGAATTCTATGCAACATTTAGTTATTATCACAAATAAAGGGTATAAATTTTATTTCCTATTTAGAGATTCGCTAATGTGTCCATCTGATTAATTTCCATGCAGAAAATGAATATTATGGATTCATTGTTTCGAAGAATCACTGAATGTAATAATAAAAAACTCTTATGTAACTAGTGTTAAAAAATGATTTAATTTTATTATCCTTATGTTGTATCTTAATCGTCGCTTAATCAATCAACCTTACTGAGTATCGCTTTGAAATTTTAAAATTTTCTTCAACACAAAATGAATTAAAATAAAAGAATGATTCAATTGATATCAATTAATATACAGCTAGTCTAGGGGGGTTTGTATGCTTTAGTTTTTGACAAATGAGGCTAAAAGCATAGCTCGACTTCACAGAGTCGTCCTCAAGGGCATTGCCCCTCCGTATCGGGAGTCGTAGGTGTGTTATTTTTTATTAACCTACATAAGTTTCTTCATCCCATTTCATCTCCGGTATTTTTTCATCAGAGAAGAGGACGTAGACAGAGCTAAACAACCTCAACAAACAACAAATTCTCGATCTAATATACTAGAGATAAGGTCTAATAAGTCAGGGTAATAGTTGACCTCCTCCATCTAGTATATTGACCATGGGAAGTGAAGAGATACTACATTTTTTTAACTTGATCTCTAGAGAATTCGTTGAATGGATTTTGTTTAGGATATCTGGTGTTTCTTGTTTCTATCTTGGTTTTTCTTATTTGAACTTTGATGGTTTTAGGTCATTTTTAAATGGGCTCTTAGTTTAATAATAGATTTTGAATGATGGCATTGTTTGTTCATTTAATTCTACTTCAGGTTGTCGTAGAGCAAATTTTGAAGAATTGTACTTATGTCCTACTTACGTATGCATTTTTGTTCGATTCTGATGGTCTCTTAACATTTTTGTGGAATTTGCTTGAGTTTCATTTGTTGTTTTATGATCAGTCCATTTTTGTGGCAATTATATGCATTGGACGAGCATATAAGCTCCGTTTTCATTGAATCCTAGGTTCTGAAATGGTTTACATTTCTTTTGCTATGTTATTCGCAACTCTTAGCATCTTTGTATTTTCATCGAAAACAGCCTTTCTCATATTAGAATATGCATCTTAGGTACCTTAGTTTAATAAATGCTTAATTGCTAGAAGAAAAATAATATTTAATGAATCGTATTTTAATGGAAAAGTCAATCAGGTATCAACTGGTGGTTGATAAATCAATGACTATCTCATTAAATACTCGCTAGAAAGCCTTTTACATGACGAGTAGGCTTCTTTGTATCTTAATTCTTATTATTGATTTTTAATAGGTTTTGAACGCCTTTTATACTAAAAATTGGTAAATATTTAATTGTTGTACTAAGCGCCTTGATGGTTATTACTCTTGACTGTTGACATTTTTTTACTAATTTTGATGAAAAAACTCTTTGAATTTGTCATTAATAAATTTAACACTTAATTATTCTTCAATTTTATCAAAAAAAGGCTTATTGTTAATATCTCCGCCTAGTCTAAATTATACATAATTTATTTGTTGGGCATTATGGGATATTTATAATGGGCAGTAATGTTTTTGAATATGTTTATTTGAATTATGCCCTCTCTTTCCATTTCATATTGCCTACGCTTATTTTTATTTCGTTGTTTATATACCTGCTCTACTACGTCTTTAATTAACAATTTTTTAAAAAGCCTTTATAATTTTATACTATTCTCGAAGCTTTATCTCTCAATATCATTTTAATTTTATACTTAATTTGTCTGAAATAAGGTCCAATTTATGTATGTATTGACAATTAATTAATTCGAAACTTATTAATATCATAATTTTTTGTATAGTTTAAGAATATCATTGGTAATAGTTTAGGATACAGTTTTTGTTGTTTCTTTATTGAAAAATCGAAGAATTTTTGCGTTTAGTCTATTTTATGTTGACGAAAATTTTTTAAAAGTTACATTGTGAGTCCTTTTAGTTCTAATTTTGATTAAAAAAATTGATCCATTCGTAAATGATTTTTTTTCTAAACTAGAGTAACTACAATCTTCTTTTGATAAAGCATATTTATTTTGACAAAAGGTCTCGTTGTAAATTCAAGGAAAAACTGTTAATCGTAAATTTGAGCATATAAGGCTAGATCTATCTCCTGAAATCACGATTAATCAACTAATTGATTTTAACAGTACACATTTGTCCTTTATTCGATCGTTTCAACGTAGATCCATAATTATTTTGAGAATACTACCAAATTCTTAGGATGCAAAGTTAAACGCCGTATGTTCATAAACAATTTTTAATTTCTTTAACAATAACGTTAGTCCTATTGAAGTCTCATTCATAATTCCTGCATTTATTTTTTATAAACCTTTTAAATACTTCAAATAAAATGAAATTCTCTATCTAGTGACTATGAGCTTTAATTTTCACACTAATTTGTTATAACTCATTTGTCACATGACTTGAAGTGATTTTAAATTATTTTAGCCTTCATAAAATCGAAATCCAATTTATCTTTGTTCGATTATTTTTTTAAAATCCTTATATGTTAAAGAAATATTATACAAATCAACGAGGCTAATATTAATTGATGATTCCATGCGATAAGATTTTCATGGGTTATTGTAAAACCCGAAACGGGTTTCTTAGCTTCTATTCATTTCTCTGATAAAACTTGATATTGTTTTCTAATAAAATTTTTGTCCTAACTCATAGAATGATTCCTTATCAACGATACGAAAAATAATCTTTTCTAATTTTATTTGCTTCTACAATAGTTTACCCTTGACTAACATGTCTACGTCTGTCAATAAACCATCAGGATTTATATACCAATTTGTTTATTCATTTAAAACACATGCCTTTAGCGCTTAACTCTCAAAATATAACAGTTAATAATTAACCGGACATCTGTTTGAAATTGTGTGCATTGATATTGCTGCTCAACGCTGAAATTTCTCTTGATATACGATTTTGGAAAAATAATCTATTTAGCATCTTTTTTTTAATAGAAACAAGAAAAATAAGCAAAATATTTCTCATTTTTTCTAAAAATTAGCTTTTATGAAGTGAATCTCATTTAGACAATATCACCGGTATTCAACCCTATAAAATTGTTGTTAAAACGTAAATTTTTAACATTTTTATTTCTGCAAAACTCTACACGCATGCGCTAAAATAGTAATGACCATGTGATTTTCATAAGGTTAGGCTTTTTTTAGTAATTCTTAGAAAAAAATTACTGATCAACAAATTCAGTGGTAAGCAAGACATTAATGTAATCTATGTATTTTGAGGTATTTTTTTCAATTTTTTTTTTTGATCCATAGTGTAATAATGAAGAAACATTGCAATAAATCATTGTTAGATTTATTCGAAAAAATCTCACAAGAAGTATAATTCAGAAGATCTCTGGTGAATTTACTGCAACTGAGACAATGAAGCCGATCATTCATATAAATAGAATAGTATGATTTATTTTAGTTTAATTTTCATTTAAAGTCGAGAGATTTAATTTCTTTTATCATTTTATAATTAGCTATATTTATTTTCAATTCGTTACTCATTTTTACTTATAAAATTAAGCTAATTCTCGGTAGGCTTGATAACGCGTTTCTAATACAGCCGACATATTTCTACGCCTTTAAAAGCATCAGATTAAGGTTAAAAAGTTTAATAAACATTTTATTTCATCTATTTTTTTAATGGCATTATAATTTATTAGGGGAATAATGTGTCATAACTCCAGATATGTTAATATTCACGTTAAATCATTGTTCAATACCGCACTAACGCATTTATTTTACAAGCAAAAATTTTTATATTTCTTTTTAAGAATCTGAGTTGTATTTTCTTCATTGTTAATTTATCAATAACGCTAATTTAAAAAAAAACTATTTTTAAGCCTAATACATGTATCATGCCTTTTAGTCTTTATAATCGTTTAACTTAATTTTTTATGGTAAAAATGCACCCTTATAATACAGGCTATTTCTATATGATCGATGGCTGTCTTTTTTTTACGTTTTTATGCTCTTATTCCATTGACTGAATCCGCCATACGCAATTATCGAAGAAAAAATTTAAAATTCTGGAAATTATTATTTTCCTTTTAATATGGTAGGCTCCTATCTCACAATCAAAGCCTCTATTTTAATTGAAGTTTTGGCCCTATGATTTTAAATTAAAATCATATAGAGAATGCAACAACAAGAAATTGTTTAAATTCATTAATAGAATAAAAAATAGATGATTAATAATAACAATAATAATAATAATATAATGTAATATTTCTATTTCATGGCTTGGTATCGTTTATCAAGACTTCATTTAACAACTCATTCCGAATGAGAATTGTCTTGAAAATCTTTGCTGCTTGCAAGCAGAATAATTTTAGCTTCGTTTGTATCCACAGGATTTAAAATCTTTTGTCTCTTTTTGTATTTGCCTCTGGGTGGTCGTTTTCGTTTCTTTGGTGTTTCTGTTTCAGATAAGTTATTTTTTTCACTAACATACAGTATATCTTCATCTTCATGTGTAAGATGTTGGTCATGTATAGGTTCAGCATACAAAGATATATCAAATGTAGTTCTCTGAACATCCACATTGGAAGACTCGCATAATACTCCACCACATTCTTCGTCGTATAATGAGGATCCAAGCTGAAGATTCATATTCAAGTCATCAAAATTAAAATCAGGTGATTGGCCTTCACCTTGATTTATTTTCCGCATAAATTTTTCATAAATCATTTTTGACCATCGGAGTACTGTCAATACTATTTTCTTTTGTAATTTAATTTTAGCTTTATTACGTATCCCAAGAGCAGCAAAAACAATATTTTGTGATGTTGGGATGGATCCCAAACTTCCAATGACGAAAGGCAGAATTTGTAATTCAACTTTTCTTTTTTGTAGATTTATTTTTTTTAATACAGAATATTTTTTTATTTTCTTTTCATAGGCATAAGTCAGATTTTTAGGATCGTCAAATGACACACTCACATCCACGAGTATATCACATAAACCACGGCCTTGTTTGAATACGAGGTCAGGTCTAAGTATACGGTTTTCATAGGTATATACAGAATCCACTTTTACGATGGTATCATTAGGCAAATTAGATGCTCTGCGAAGAATATTAAGAACATCGTTATGCCGATTTCTTTGTAATTCTCTGGTATAAGGGCATCCGTTCAGAATATGACATAATGTTTCATCAAAATAATTACAACCTCTGCATAATGTTGTATTTTTATCAGACTTGTTACTTCTATTGTTAATAGACCGTAAATTAGATAATAAATCTAAACGCGCAGCTACGGTCCATTGTAGCAAGCTTGATTCGCATTGTCCCCATATAATACAATGAGATAATTTTGACATTTTTAGACTTTCAACCAATCTTCCTTGAATTTTTTCAGCTTTCCATTCTTCAAGGTATTGATTTTTAAGGAAGCCTCTAATGTCTTTACAGCTTGAGCAAACTAGATAACGGTTATCATTTTTCTGGTTCAAGCACATCAGTAACATGCCATTTTCAAACATAAATCCATGACCATTTGCATTATACAATTTGAATGGTTGTTTCCACATAAAAGAATATGCAGGAACATCTGGATTTTGTTTCAGTATTTGAAGCAATGATTTTTCAAACACTTCTCCAATCAAAATAGATGGCATAGCGCTAAAGCAAGATCTTGATCTGTAGGTTCGCATTACAGTCAAAGCCTTTAACAAGTTAGAAGGGGAATTAATTAATTGAACAAATTTAAAAATTTGCATTAATTCAAATTCAGCGTGTAATTCCATGATGCCCAAACCACCTTGATCAATGCAGCAATGAATCCATGGCGTAGAAGCGTTTGCAGGTAATCCTAGTATTTCACGAACACCCTTGCGGATATTAGTGATAAAATGGTAAATCACGGATTTATTATATTTCCCCAATCTAATTAGATGAGAAATAGATGGTAATATAAATTTTCGTAAACATGTCAATTTATTTTGACACGAAAGCTTTGAATTAAGCACATTTTCCCAATCTTTTAAGACATTGGCTAGAAAATCTTCACTCTGTGTAAGTGCTATACTTTTTAATGCAGATTGTTTTATTCCAAGATAAGTATATGCATAGCTTCCTGAAATAGTTGGTACTATTTCATCGTTTATTTTTAAAGAGATTGGGACTGGTCTGCATCCAATCTGCATAATACCACATTTCGAGGTATTGATACACATTCCATACTTCAGACACCAAATCTGAAGAATATTAACAGCCTCTCTTGTCCCCTTTATATTTTTATTCAACAACAAAAGATCATCAGCGTATGCCAACACTTTGCATGTCAATGTTCCAAATGGGGTCTCAAATGAAACACCACATTTTTCATTATTGGTAAGGTTCACAATGAACTCATCCATAGCAATGTTAAATAGTAAAGGGGAAAGAGGGCATCCTTGACGCACACCATTCGTCAGAGTGATACGATTATTGGTGTCTGAATTGAGATATGTATTGGCGTTAGTATAGATGCTTTTAATAAAGTAGGCAAATTTACTACCAAGCTTTGTGTTTACTGCATGCAATAATGCATTTCTCTCAAGTAAATCAAAGGCTTTAGTTAGGTCAGTAAAAAGGGCTGTGGCTGTTTTTGATTCACTGTTTAATTTTCGTTTAACAGCTTCAAATGTTTCAACATTTATAAGACATCCATCAACTGGCATAAAACCAACTTGTGCGTCATTTAGAAATTTTGAAGAAAAAGAACTTATGCGTTTATTTATAATTCCAACGAATAAACGATAAACGCAAGAAGAAATGCAGATTGGACGATAATCATTGATATTTCTCGTATCAGGTTTATCTTTTTTTGTAACAAGTATAAGTTTTGATGATTTTAACCAATTAGGAATATTAGCCTCTTTAAGCCATCTAGAGAATCTTTTGGAAAGACATCTGGCTCCTCCTGGATGAGCCACGAAAGCCTTCAAGACATGTGGTGTAATCTCATCCCTTCCAGTGGATGTTTTGGAGGAAAAATCATCGATAGCATTCTTGACATCTGATGTCGTAATTGGAGAAAAGATTAAATCGTCCCATTTACCAATTATATGAGGTAAGCATGTATCTGTACTAGGATGTTTGTTCCAAATCGATTTAAAATGGTTTATAATTTCAGATTCAGCTAATCGACATTTATCTGAACCAAGACGTCCCACAATAGACAAGAATGCATCTCTTGGATTCGAAGAAAAGTATTTATTTAATTGACAGGCGATATTATTAGCTTTATTGGAACTAGGTTTAGCTATTTTTTTTCGTTTTTTCATTTTATCTGTTTTCCAGCTACGTGAACGTTTACGTTCATAATAATATTTAGATGGGTTGGGTGTTTTTATTGATTTTTTAAACTTTTCAGTATCTTTTTGACTGATACTAGATAAGAGGTAAAGAAAATCATCGTCTTCGATGTCATCGTCTAACATCTGGTCAAAATATATAGCATATTTTGAAGACATTTTATTAGAGGTAATATTAATATTTCCTCCAGTTTTAAAATAACGCTCAGTGGCTGGAATTAAAGTGGGTCCATATTTGCATGCTGCTTCTTGACATGCATCTAAGTACTCTAGTATTTCTTTTGAAACTGGTATATGGGGGGTTGGCTTATAAATTTGATTATTAGGTTCCAAGGTTATTTGATGTTTTTTGGGTGAGGGTTTAATAGGAGAAATTGTTAATTTAACATTCGTGGCTTCGGAAAGCTCGATTTGGTGAGTTTCAGATGGTTTAGATATGATAGGTAAATGTTCCAATTCATATAAATGCTCTTTGGAAAGGGGATTTAAATCGGTGGTTGAGATGTAAGATTTATCATAAGCAGATAAGGAAAACGTTTGGTCGGGTTCTTCTTGATGTGATTTACTGTGAAAAATTAGAAAATTATTAGGAAAATTATATTTAATATTTGATTTATGGCTCATATGTTCATTAATGTTTGAAATAAGTATAAAAGTTTTAATTTATCATTTTTTTGAGGTTCTTAATTGACCTCCGCGATTTGGATTTATTACTCTTTCATATCCGTCGTTATTAATCATACTTGTAAATGATTTTCAACTCAAGGATATAGATTTAATGTTAAAAATGAGAATTTAATCAAGGTTTAAATCATAAAATAAGCATATATTATAATAATTTAGTGTAATTTATTAATTTAGCAAAGGATAAATTCTTACTTTATATCAGTGACATCTGTCGTGTATTCTTTACTTTTTTTGGTTCTTCTAGTTGAATCTTGATTGTAACTCATTGTAAGAAATAAGCAAACAATAGTTCGTAATTAAATAAAAAACCTCAGCTATTTATACTGAATTTCCCCGCCGAAAAAAGCTTGGGAGGATTTGTTTGAGTTGATATTTCCTAGGAAAATTGAGGTTTTTATTTATTCAGATCTACACGCACGAAATCATATTCGGCCGCTGTTTAAGAATTTATAACTTTTGTTTTTATATCTTTATCTCAGAAGTTAAAATGTTAGAATGAATATCAAGCATAGGCGTCTATAAATAATTTATAATGTTTTTGTTACCCTAATGTTTAGAGTCGCCTTTTTTTTCTTCTGGATACAGTCTGTTAATACAATTGAATAATTTTTTATGCCAATCATATTAATTTTTAAATTTAATAATAATATTTTGACTTTTCAGAGAAAATTAGATATGAGAAAAAAATTATAGGATTTTATTTAACATTGTGTGTTTGTTTAGACGCACTTTTTTTGACTACGCATACTATATTTCTGCATCCTCAAGGTTCGATTTGAAAATATTTCACAGATTTTAATTTATATCGATAATATTTTTTAGTCTTGAATTTAGCATTTATCTTTATGTGAAAAAAAATAAGACGACGATCATGTTTCTAGGTTAAATATTAGATGAAAACTTTGGTAATATAATATTATGCCTTTTTCTAAATATTTAGCATTGCGCCCAACTCAAAGATATAATTTTTAGAGCTGTTCTACGATCTGATCGAAGGTCGCTTAACTTTTAATCCGCAATTCCAACATTTTATTAGCATTTTGACGACGCATTGGCAGTTAATTCAATTTTTCACTGTTTAATCATTCTATAAAAGACTAACAATGTTAGTCGTTCTCAATTAAACTATTGACGGTTTTAATCATGGGTGACCTTATGAGGCTTTGGGAATTCCATTTAATATAATCCTTCTATTATAAAATATTGAATGGTTATCGTTGTTACTTAGGATATCCTAAATCTCATTTGTTTATATTTTATGATCAGATGTTAAAAAATTTATCAAGGTAGTTAATCCGCAAGTGGTAATTCCTAAGGTTTATTTGGCAATATATGCTTTCCAGTAGTGACTCTCGCTTAATTACGCGCAATTATTTATCTTAGGTTGCAAATTCTATATCTTTATAGTCCTGAGATTTAATTATAACTTTTTTGAGTCCACAGCTGACAATTCAAATAAAAAATATTTTTAACTTCTGACATTGTCTTATCGACATTTCTCATTAAGTTATTTTAACAATAGGAATAACCATTGATATTTAATCAGATTTTAAAATGCTTAAATTTAGAACAGCTTTGTTATTTAGATAGTTGTTTTAAAATTTAATAATAACTTATGGTTGTCGTTAATCGATCCCTTTAGGGCCCGGTAAATTTAATATGGATTTTTTCTGTAGATATGTCTTAACTCCCTATTTATACTAAATTATGGTGAGTTTCAGTCAATAAAAAACAAATTGACTACACGCTTCAATTTGTAGCTTTTCGCTATTTTTTTATCCACGTATGTTTAATACGCGTTCTCTAGTTATGGTTTTGATTTGCTTCAATTTTGTCAAAATGAATTCTCATACACTGATAGGTTACATTCCTTAATAATACACTAATTTACAATTTGTATCGAATTGAAACAATAATTTACATTTTTTGTGTGTTTTGATAAAAATATTAGACACCATGATCAGACAGACATCAATACAATTTTCAAGATACTTAAAGTCTTAAATCAAAGGTTATTAATCACAATTATTAGCTTTATTACTCCTAGATGTTTTATACTTGTTTTAAGTGTAATAGAATTAATTTTAAATGTTTTGAATATATTTAATATGAAAAAAAATAATTTTTGGTTAGTTTTAAAGGTTTTTTATGAAAAATTATACTTCGGGGGAAATCGTTAACTATCATACTACTTGATTTTGTACGGTTTTTTTCTCTTAAATTGGTGTTTAAGATTTGCCATTTCTTTTAAAACTTATTATCATACTCGTTTGGATATACTTTATTGCTTGAAAAATAAATTAAAAAAAATTGGTTTATTTGGGTCTCGAATTGGCAATAATACTGTTTTTTTTATTAGCTAGTCGTTTATTCTCATTAATTGATAAATTGAAATGTATCTTGGATTTAATGAATCAATTAAAAATCGTAAAAATTATTTGCTTTTCGATTTTTGTCAAAATTTAATGAAGTTCAAAATGCCTGGTGTGAAATAATTATTGAAGTTTTTAAAATTCACTAAGACTCACTACCAATTCATAATTTGATTTAAAATTCAGTTTTAAATATTATCTACGGCTGAGGGTTGATTTTTATTCAAACAATATTTTCTTATTTTTCTATCTTCAATGTGAATGTTTAAGTTTTACTCAAATGACAAAATTTTTTTTATTTATAACGCATGGGTTAATTCTAGAAATTTACCATTTCAAGTTTCTAACGTTCTAGAATTCTTATTTTTTAGGTTTTTTTTGATTGATTATGGCGGGAAAATTAATTTGAATTTGACGCTCATTCTATTAACGCCTGATAATTTATGGTTGCTTTTCGTCGTCAAGAATGATTATTTTAAGTCTTGTAGACAAATTCAATAAATGACTACTTCGTTTAGTTAGTATTTGTTTTCAAAAATTTATCAGCGATCTCTTAAAATATATTCTAACGTTTATTACATTTACGTTTTTATCTAAAGAGATAATTTAACATTATTAGAAATATGGCGCATTTGATATTTTTTTTTTGTTTTAAATATTACTGCGATAAATAATTGATATAAAACAAATATCCCTTGAATAGCTTTTAGGTTAAAATACTTAATCCAACTATTTGCATGGTCACAAATTCATCAATGCCACTACAGAATTATGGATCTTTCCTATTTATGATCATCTGACGAAAAAAAAGCATGTCATAATAATTCCTTAAATCGTTTATTATATCAGGTAAGAATTATTTTTTGTTGTATGAGACAATTTAAAAATTTTACACCACCAATTCTACTTAATAGCGGATATTATTATGCTATAATAATATCATATATAAATTTATTACGTGATTCACTAAGACTATTCAGATATTAGTAACTTTATTCATGTGATTAAAAATTGGCTTAAAGTTTAAGTGATCTACAGTATTTTATTTTTATTCATTACGCCTTTATAATGGAGACTGTCCTAGTATCTGAAATAATAACACTCAATTTTTCTTATTTTTTGTTCTTTGGCATATTAGCGGATATGGCTTTTAGTTACAACAACAAAATAATAGATAAAACGAGTAAAAGAATAGGAAAAATAAAATTACTAAACTACGATAAATATTTGTAAAATTTTTTACTTTCTGAAACACATATCAATCATGTATTCCATTATGCCGTTTTTGTTATAACTCGGATCTTCTGAATATTCCAATAGACCCCTCCATTTTAAGTCCCTATTCAGCTGGCATATTATATTATTCGTCGTTTTCTTTTTATATTTTTTGCGGATAAGCTCAGTTTCTTTAATGCTGATTTCTTTAAGATACTCGTAAAATTCTTCTGTTGTCTCTGTCTCATTGTAAAGCTTGTTGTAATAGTTGGTATATTTCTCCTTTTTGATTGGATCCGAGAGAAACATAACATTCCAGCCCAATTTACAATGACCAGTGCTTGGTGGATAGATCGTTGGGCCATATTCTCGAGCAGCGTCTTGTAACACTCGCAGACAAATTTTCATTTGTTTAGTGTATTGTAAAGAATTTTTATCGTTTGAAGGTAGGCTTTTATGATAAACAGGTATTAGTAGCAAATTCCCAAGAAATAACGCATGAATGAATTCAGGTTTTGCGAAATGTTCTTTTCGCATTTTAGGCCAGGTAACAAAGCATCTTAAAAGCGGGGTGATTTGATGGTGATATTTCTCAGGAATATATTTATTGTCAGGCTTCACTGAATAATATTTAGAATTTGGCTCGTAATATTGACCATATTTGGATGAGATTGGAGGTAATTCGTTTTGTGATGCGTTACCCTTAGATATCCTATATGTGTCATTCTGTACGACTAAATATCCTTGCAAATGTTCAACAAGGATTATATGAATAAATCAAAAAAAAATAAAAGGTATTCTACACTTTCCATTGTGCATCAGCTAATGCACCACAGTTGTGGTATTATTGTCAAATAGATAAATTATAAAATGAGAATAAAAATTATTGTAAACGTAATATAGCAATTACTTACTTATAGTTTTCTTCAGAATCATCCTTTTTTTCTTTATTAATTGATTTTTGATGTTGTGTCTTCATTATCTTTACCTAGTTAAATACTTACGCTTCACAATATTTACCGAAAAAAAACCAGTTATTTATACTAATTTTTTAGCGCCAAAAACATCAAAGCCGGCGTTTTTTTTATGTTACATGAATTTTTTTCAATCTTTCATGGTTTAGATAAATGAGTGAGTGTGAGTTTTATATACTAACAAAAATTAATTAGTCTGAAGTTTGTTTATAAGCTAGATAAAACCTTTAAAACTTTGTCATAATAATCTAAAATAACTAATGTAACTTACTTATGTTTATGTTATCTTCGTGATACAGGAAATTGTATTTGCCGATGTTTTAGTAGGATTATTTTTAAGTCTGTTGGCATTTTCCTAAGATTCTAACCAGTAATAAATTTTTTCATTTTTTGACGTGTATAAGAATTAACGAGAAAGTTATTCGTTATTATAAGGTTCATATTATCAAAAGCGTAAGAATTCTCCGTAAATTCAGAATAATATTGACCATGATAGTCTTTAATTACTAATTATTGACATGGTTTTTTATGTGTTATTTTTATCTTGTATTTTAAGGAAAATTATTTCATTTAAATTGAAAAAATCATTAAAATTTTCTATTTTGTTGTAATTAATCTGTATAAATATGAGTAATTTATTTTGTATTAGTCTTTTATAGTTTGTGTTTGATTCCGAAACGGTGTTTTATTCAAACAATGTTTAAATTTAATTTAAATAAATAATTCAAAACTGATATGAAATATCATTTTTAGGAAAAGATTTCATTTATCAAATGTCTCATCTCGTTCACTTAAATACTTTTTATGTGGTTTATATACAATTTTTGCTATTAATGAATCATAAAATGAAATTTTAATTTTTTAACTAAATATTTTGGTCAATCTTAATAAGTTTTGTGTAATTTATGTAATATAATTCAGGTTTATTTCGAAAAATAATTATACTCGTGTTTCAATACATAGTTTAGAATATCACATAATTAAGTGTTGTTATCTCGTATTAAACTGCGTTGATTAGAACATCTTGAAGGCTTTTTACTCGATTTTCGTCTGAACCAATATTCCTTTATATTCACTTTGGCAGATTTTTTATTTGATACCACCAAAATGCGGAATTATTTTTAAACTATATTCAGAGTTTTTATTAGTTTTTTGTCATTTTTCTTATGATGCATAAAATGGAGGATTTAATTTAGATCCCACAATTTTAAATATTCTCGATAAATTATGTAAGTTTTAAAAAATTACTAAGGCAATAAACTATGAAATTTTTAATTACAGGCGGATATTCGTTCCTTGCTAATTAATTAAATTCATAAGTGATGTAATGTGCCTTATTTGAATTGAGTAAAAGAATCATCCTTTAAATATTATTATCTTGATTACGCTAATTACCAGCCTTTTCTATGAAAGTGTCAAATGTTGCAGAATAACAGTTATAACTTTTCAGTGAAAAAATGTCTGGTATCTTTTTTTGTTCTTAATTGTTACAAATGTTAAAAATTCTTTATATGATCAAATAATATCGAGATTTAGTTCAGGTATATTACATATTTTACACAGTGTTATATTTGATGTTTTAGGGTTTTTATATTCGCTTACATGAAGATATCAAGTGACAATATTCTCATTTTAAGTACTCATTAACGACATCTGATGCTTATTTTATTCTATCTGAAAAATTATTAGATATTGTGGGATGATCGAAATCCATCTGAGTACATTAAGGCCTTGTAGCAGATATCTTGACGATTTGAATAGTTTTGAATCATTTGGATGAAATTTTAAACTAATGATGGGGTTGGTATTCTATACTACTTAATAGATGAAATGTTATTTATGAAATCTTGATGATCTTATACGTGAAAAATTGCTGTACTTGATCCCATAACTTAATTCGACTAGTCAAATTATAGATGCGAATACAATTAAAATGTATTTTGTTGCGAAAATCGGTTTCTAGTGTATTGAGAATCACCAGGCGTTCAAAAAGTTAATACTTGAATTTATTTTTAAATTATCGGATCGAAATTAATTATTTTAAAGCCAAAAATTAACTATAAAATTTTTAAAATGTTTCGAACGCCATCGCTAAGTAAACAAACTTCGACGTGATGGTGAATATTGTTTTAAAGAATTTAAAATCCTTTTGATCATAATTAGCAGCCTGAATTATAATAATTTAAATATGTTATCAATGTATTTCGTCGTTTTTATAGATTTAAATGAAATTTAATGCATGATGATTTATTCATCATTAGGATGCTATTTCGACATCTAAATTTCATTTCCACATTTAATATCACACAGTGACTGGAATTCTGGGCCAAAATCGTCGCTAACTATGAGTTTTAAGAAAATCACAATCTCTCATTGCGCTTGCGTGAAAAATAAAATATTTTTTATAATTTTGAATATTTTCTTTCTGTACACAGTAGAAAACTTTATTTCGTATTTTTAACAAACATAATCACAATATCTTTCATCTGGCGTTATACTGTACATATTCTACAGCTATTAGGTCGAAGTTATACCATAATATTCGACATGAATTCAGTATCCTTCAGAAAAATTATCGAATTATGAATGTCAAATGTTTCCAATTGAAAATTGATTTTTCCATCAATTATATCTAGGCATTTAAATGTGTTTGTTCGAATATATTTGATTTTTATTCTTCAATTTCGTAGTTGCTATGCAATTTGTGGATATTCGCATTACAATGTTAATGAAAACTGTTTCAACGATGGATTTAATAGGCTTTTACATTTGATGTATAAGGCGAAGCTTGGTCTGTTACAAAAAATCGTGGCCATTAACTTGTGATGTAACTTTATTCACACATTAAATCTTTTTTGGAATAGTCAATGTATTTTGTGATTCTAGATGAATGTCTAGTGGAATTCTTATTATTATTACTAAATACTGGTGATAGTAAATTTTTTTTCGAGCGTGAAACTATTAAGAGTTTACAGGCCTTTTTTTTAAGCTCAAAATGTTTTGATTACGTGTGGGTTTGTTTTTCCTATCTTTGTCTTCGTGTTTAAATTATTGTTTTTTTATGGATTATTCAATTAACATCGTGACAATGTTAACAAAAAATTTTTATATTTATCTTAATGGCTTTGGATTGATTTTTGACTAAAGGTTTAAGTTTGTGTGACGGATACTGGAAGTAATTCCAGACATCGACTAATTTAATTTATTTGTCTACTGATATTGGTAATACCATTCGCATGAAGGGGAACTGGGAGATAAAAAGTGAAATATATTCCTTACAAAGTTTATTCATCATTTTTCTTAATACAGATTCCCTAGCAATTTTTTATTACTACCATGATGACTAATAACCTTAAAAAATTCAAAATGTTTAGATAACTTACTAACTTTCTCAAGCTTTGCCTTTTTTTGTGATGATGGACTTACGCATTGATTTTAACGTGATTCCTCAATAAAAATATAGAAGAATATTATGGAATACCTTTATTTTAAGCTTTTATCAGAACACAAATAGGATTTATATCGAATGATTATCTACATAAGAGAATGCTATAAATGTCACTCTTAACCATGAAATTAAGGCATACTAACACCAGGTTTTTTATGCGTGGGATTTATTTTGAATTGGTTTTTTTTTGATTAATTCACATAACAATTATAAGAAATAATTGTTTCCAAAATTAAAATGAATGACGATATTTGGTTTACTTTTTGAATGGAAAATTGCTGAGATTAGTTATATATTATATAGATCTCACAGTCCCTGATTGTGATTCATATTTCCCTTAATGATAATAGATCAATAAAAAGTAGCGGGAGGTATATTCATCATTAGTTTTTTCTTGGTTGCATTAAAATCATAATCTCAAGAATCGGTAATAGGTTTTAAAAAAATTTTTGGTTCTATGTTTTAAGGAATGATTATAGGATTCTCTTGCATGAAATGTTAATTCAATTCAATACAATAATTTGATCAAAAATTAGCTAAATTCTTTTACTATAATTTATTATAAGCATTTTATTTATAGAAAAATTCAGTTTATAATGCTTAGAGCTCTTTTGTGAGCTAATTATCATAAAATATATAAAAAATCAAATTTAATTAATAGACATTAAGGACATTATTTATTAAAAAATGTAGTTGAATTATCCTACCATTTTATTGTGTTGTTTGGTAAGAAAAATTCAATTACAAAAATTGGCAAAAACCAAGAGCGTTGTTATAGAAAATCAAAAATTAGCTAAATAAATTAAATTCTTACGTTGGATAAAATAGAGAAAACTTCCATAATTCTTCAAAAATAACTATATTTTGAAATTTATTCATTTAAATCGATAAAAGTCTATAAAATCAATCAGAAGATTTTATAAAATTTGAATATTTACGATATTTAGCATTAGAATCGGGAAACATATGTTCAATTCTTGGCTGTTTACATATGCAAAGAAGGTTTTAATTACGAATAAGAATTAATCTTTCATACTGTTTATGGCAAGTAATTATGAATCTTAGACAATATCCTTGGTATAATATAAATTTCACTGCATTTAATTGTTGTCTTTTAAATACTAACTAACAATACGAAACACTTTTATCGCTGATTTGGGTTAAATGTGGTATTGGTTGATATTTTTATAGCAAAAATAAAAAATGATATCAGATAAGCCTATAATTCACGCTTAATAAGTAATTTTCATGAACCAAAATTCAGATAAATAATCCCTGTTCGCTAACAGAGATTTGACGTATGATTATTTTTTGGATTTTTTTGTAGGTATTTTTATCCTTCATGGAGTTTTTAATGCTAATCCATTTACATTCGTCTTGAAAACATTATAATGTAGTCTTTTAAGTTATTTTGTCAAATTCCCGCATTTTTTTTACTAATTTTGATATACTCAATCAGCTCAAAATAAGGTTTTTATACAAATTTAAGCAAATGTCATAATTTTTTAAAAAAATTTTACGCAAAGGAATAGTGCTCTATTATTAAAAAATTATATTTTAAATCATTAGACTAGCATCGAATGATTATTGTGAAGCTTAGGTTTAAAATTTCCGGTAAATTGGATCTTTCAAGAGATTGCCTAATTAGATACTCACAATATTTAATCTGGTTAGTAAATTTATCAAAAATTATGGAAGATTTTCATGCTTGTTTCAAAGCTTTCAAAGTATGCCAAGATGTTTCAAGGTTTATTAATACTTGATCGAGTGCTTTTTTTTTAAGATTTTGTGGAAAGAGAGTTTAAAAACACTAAAATTTTATATTTACGCTAAAATTCAAAAATCTTTTTGAAATGATGCTTAATACCAAATTTTAATATATTTTATAAAACCTTGATGGCATAACATACAATTTAAGGTAAAATTTTTTTAATTTTCAGATAACTGGCCATTAAATTTGGGCATGCGCGAATTATATTATTTAGGATGGTGTTAATGAGCGATTTTTTAAGGTATAAAGTTTGAATTAATCTTTTAGAATGTATCAAAACCCAATTATATCATGGTATACAATACAAGTTAGGGATTTTTAATGGTAAGGATACAAATATAATTTTAGAATTCCTAAGCTTAATTATTCATAAGCCATTGAATGGAAAAGAAAAAAGATTACTGAAATTCCTGTAATTTTAACGCTAACTTTTAGAATATTCATAGCATGTGGTTCCATTTTGAGATTTTTCTCAAAACGCATTCTGAAACGAATCATGGCCTACCCGTAACCAAGATATATTCGGGAGTATTATAATTAATTTCAGATTATTTTAAAAGGTGATACTCTTATTTTTACATGCGATTTCGCCTTTAAAAGTATAAAGAATTCTAACGTTAATTAATTCTTAGACTTTAAGACGCGTTATCATGGTTTGCTAGGCAGGTTTACTTGGACATTGATTATCTCAAGATTCTTTACTCCTTCAGTATGTTAAATTTAATAATTTTAGGAATATTTAATTCAAAAAACATTTTTAGGCGCAATCGATGTTCTGCACCTTTCTTCAATGGTTAAACGATTAGATCCGCTTTCAACGGTAAAATTTGAATTTTTTTTTTAGATGTCGTATTTCTTATGGGAAATTGTTCTCATTTGGATAACCTATTTATAAAAAGTTATATAATGAAGAATAAAAATTAATTTTAAGGTAAATGTAAAGTATAATACGCGCACCCGCGCTTTAACAAATAATTATAAGGTTATCAAGTATTCGTTACATTTTCTTCTGCATTATCTAAGAATTCCCATCGAGCTTAAAATTTCTTTTTCATTCTCTCAGAGTTTCGTAAAACTCGCTAAGATTCTGAATCTTCTACCTAAAGAACCGATCTTTCCTACGGCACTTCTTCACACGTCAATTTTCGATTCTTTCGTCTTTGGTAATTTCATCTGAAACACGATCATTGTTTGCGTTGTTCCAAAATTTCTTCATACAAGAATCACTTTCTTTTATATAGCGAATATTTAATGAAACATTTCTCTCCTTTCTCTTCTTCAAATGATCAGCGTGTTTTTTTTCATTCTTGCCATCGATTTCTACCGACAATGATAGTGGGCCGGATCTGGAAACGTTTTCTGCTGAAACATAATGATCATTCACCCTTTTTATGTACCCTCACTTTCTCATTTGTCTGAAACAATTTTTCTCTGGTTGATTTATCGTGGTTAAGTTTTTATTTGAAATAGACATCTTGCATTATGTTCCTATGATTTGATCGGATATTATTTAACGAAGAAATTTGTTTTCTTCCAATCAGCAGTTCTACTGGCCTCATTTGTGTTGAGCTGCGGGGAATATTTCGCAGACTGAAGAGCACTTTATTAAGGCACTAGTTTTGATTGCTGTTTGAATCCCGTTCCTATTTGTACCTTGTATTGAATGTTTGGATAACTCACTCAACAGCTCCATTACTACGTCTTTGATATGATGTCTTTCTAATGTGTTTGATCTGTCGTGTGTGACAAAATTCTTTGAAGTTTTCGCTGATATAACATGTCCCATCATCTGATACTACAGTTCTGGGTATTCAATAAAGAGAAAAACATGAATCCATGATTTTTATCACACTCGAAGAAATAGGAGATTTTACTGGGACCAATTTCATCCATTATTAATATGAGTCGACTAATATAAACCAATATGTTTCATCAAATGGACCCGTAAAATCTACATATAACCTAAACAAAGCGGTATCAAGGATGTTCCAACAATACAACAGTGTTTTTGATTAATTATTGCGAAATTTTTTGACAGGAAATACATGAAGACACAAAATCTTCAATATCTTTCATTAAACCTGGCCACCAAACCTATAGTTTTTTCTTTTCCTTTATGGCACGGATGCTTGTATTATATTCGTGAAGTTTGTGAAAGAATATTCGTTTTCAAACTGTCAGGAACTTTTATACAGTGCCCACGTAAGAATCCCTTCTTCGAAAGATATATTCTCCCTCATTTCGAAATACGGCCAGTACTTTTTATCTAGCTATCGTTTATCTTCCCAACCCCTGTTTAGAAAGTCAATTATTTGTTTATATTTAGGTCAAACATAGTATTCTTTTTAAAGGATCTTTTTTGAAATTAAACATCCTTCCAATCGAATATTTAGTATTTTAGTATTTTCATTTTGGTCGCTTTCTTCCTCTGTGATTTTCATATCTTCTAATGGCAAGCGTGACTATGTGTTTGCTAGTTGATTTGATGCCCCTGGTTTGTATTCTATATCAAAATTGTAACTGCTCACGAATATAGACCAGCGTTCTAATCGTAAAAATGCTATAGTAGGAGTGCTCGATTGGTTTAAAATAGCTGTTCTGATGGTCTGTGGTCAGTTTTGATGTTAAACTTGCGACTATCAAATACTGATTGAATTTTCATAGACTATAAATTATGGCTAAAGCCTCTCGTTCAATAGTTTCATATTTTTCTTCACATGTACTTAATGTTCTCAATGTAAAAGCTAATTGATGTTCCAAACCTTCAAAATCTCGCTGAAGTAACACGGCACCAATTTCTTTTCCAGAAGCATCTGTATCCAAGATCATGGTGTGCTCAGGAATATAATGCATTAACAAATTATATTTGGTAAGTTTTTCTTTAACTTTATAAAAAGCATGTTATTCTTTATGGCTCCAACGCCATTTTATGTCCTTCCTCCGAAGCTTATATAGCTCAGAAGAAATTGACTGTAACATTAGGAAGAATCAAATGTAGAAATTTACTGATCTCAGTCATGGTTTTGATTCCTTAGTAATGGTTGGAGGCAGCATTTGGATTAAACATTCGATATTCGGTTATTCTGTGTATTTTCCAGCACTGTCTATAACATTCCCAAGGTAAGTTATGGATTTTTGAAAAAAAACGGCATTTGACTTTTCAGTTGTCAATCCCATAATCTCTAATCTGGAAAAGACAGTCACAAAGTTATTGAGGAGCTCTTGATCGTTACTTCCTGTGATAATTTTTGTCATCCAGGAAGAAGACCCTGTGGTCTAAATCTTTTAAGTCTCTGTCTATAGTTTGTTGTAAAAAAAGGGGCTATATATATTCCAAACGGTACTTGAGTGTATTGGAAATACCCTATATGTCTGGTAATAACTAACAGATTTCGATAATCATTATGAAATTTTCATCTAAAGCCAAGCATCTTTTTAGTCTACAACTGTAAATTCGACCACATCATCCAGTTTCGACATAATTTCCTCGAAACGAGATAGCATATTCTTATTAGATTATAAATGTGGATTTATTGTGACACAAAAATCGTCACAAATCATGATTCATCCGCTTGATTTCCTAACTACAACTATTAGGGATGGTTATGAAATCTGAGTTGTTGTTAGATCCATTGTCTCTAGTACACCATCCTTGATTAAACGGTTTATTTCCTTTGTAACGTTTTCTTTTAATGTGAATGGAATTGACCTTGGCCTCTATGCTTTTGGATTTGAATTGTCTTGTAGATGCAGTTTCACTTCAAAACCTTTGATGTATCAATGATCATTGTCAAATTTTCTGGGTTTACTTTAAATTAATTTATTGACTTCCAAATTTACATTGTCCACTTTCAAATGGATTTTCGAATCATTTTTATCCGGGAAATTTAATTTCACATTTAATGCGTTTAGTCAATCAAGACTAATTATAGGTAAGTCACTGCATTTTTGTTACAAATATCGATAATTTCTTTCGAATTACTACAAAATTCGACGTCAATGTAAGCGTATCCCATAATAGGTATATCGTCTCCCATGTACCTTGTAACTCTCTCCTTAATCTTCTTTAGACATACTCTGTATGTCTGTTACAAAATCATGCTCACATAAGAAAATTTCGAAGCAGTATCACAAAGCATAGTAACTCCTTTACTATTAAATTTTACGATTTGTGTAATTGGGTCGGTTTTTATAAACAATGAATTCAAGACATAAGAAGAGGAAAAATCTACTGTATTTAAATTTGATAAATTATTTTTGTATCTCTTTGCAAGGCCCATTATTGATAAATGGCCGATTTTTCCGCATATGAAACAATCTGCAAAAAAGACTGGACATGTGTCAACGCTTTAATGGAATCCTTGTCGTCTGCATCTTCTACAACGTTTCGTTTTTGGTTGTTTGATTGAAATTTTTCTTATTCCTACCAACTCTTTATACTTTTGAACATCTTCCAAGTCATCAGTCAATGATTTATTTTTTTTTTTGGAATGTAAAAGCAACCCTTCTATTTCGACTGCATCATTCAGAGTAAGCTTGAGATCAAAAAACGATTCAAATAGTTTTTGTTGCATTTCGGCATCTTTCAGACAAATTATGAATTGGTCTCTCAACATTTCATTTGAGTTAGCTTCATACGGACAATGAAAAGCCGAACCAGGCAAACGCGTCTCAAAAGTACACACATCCTCATTTTCTTTCCGGAGGCTATTATAGAACGAACGTCGTTCAACATATGGATTTATTTTCCGTTTGTATCTTGAAGAAATTGTTGTACACAGTTCTTCGATGGTTAATGCAGTCAAGTCTCCCCTTGATTGTTCCCGTATCATTTGAAAATGGTTGGGCCCAAGGGAGTTTAGAAGCATGTTTCTCTTGAATTCATTTGCTCCTATGGCGGATTCATCAAAACCTTGTACTTTATGTTTTATCTTATTTCTAGATCGATAAATTGCCCAATCTTCTTTATCCTCTATGAATTCTTCTAATTTAAAGTCGAAAAATCTTGAATTAGAATTATGTTCGCTTGTCGCCGTATGTAAAGTGTAATACGCTCACTCACGCTTTAACTTATATAAGGTATATATGTTTTTGTTACAGTTATTTTAAACATTTTATTTAAAATTTAGGTTAAAGGTTGTCAAGACCACATTTAGAGAAATACACGAATAATAAAATTTATCAAGCTAAAAGATTCCATAAGCGGTATGCTTAGATTTTAATTTTAGTTTTAGTTGGTCGAATTGGGTTGCTATTTATTATATATTATTTTAGCTTTAATCTCATAGGCCTAAATAAATAGATCAAGTTCACCTCGAAAAATATGTGATGATTTAAAAATTATTATGCCTGAAAAATCCGTGGTTAATTAAAAATAAAAGACATACTTAGGCTCACATTTAAATTAGGAAAAAAAAACCCCACAAAAATTTAGGAGACACTTTTAGACGCTAAGTAGTATTATATATCGCTAAAATGTAAGATTTTATCATTAAATATGCTTTAATGTAGCTGTACTTCAGTAATAACTCTGATTTTAACAATTTAATAATTATTCTGCCTTTTAAAACACCAAAAAATTGAAATGATATAAGTAAAATAAAAAAAAATTAATTTAATTCAGAGTTTTAACAAATTTGATATCTTACAGTTTGAAGCTTTTCTAAAAGCTACATTTATTCTCTCAAGTATCAACTATTCATTCTGAAATATAAAAAGAATTTCAGATTTATTTGTTGAAAAAACGATGAAAGTGATGAAAACAGAAAATTAATTCATACATCTAGACATATAATCATAAAAGTAATAAATTGCTAATTAAAAGCGTCTCAATATAGAGAATAATTCAAAATGAATGGTATAGTAATTTTTGATAACAGTTAATCTTTGGCGAATTTTTTGATTACATTTTATTCTCTAATTATCAGATATGGGATTTGATGTTGGCTCACGTTTAATAAAATGATAGGATTTATTTTGGCCATCAATGCATCTGCATACGTCTACGCCTCATATGCAGATGCAGGATAATTTTATTTTCAAATCATACAAATAAGCATATTTGTAGCTATATTTGTTACGAGGTATTTACGCTTAATAACAGCTTTACTTGTTTTTTTACTAAAAGTAAATTGTATTTAAATAAATTCAACTTTGAGATACGATAAATCAATTTATAAAAAAATATATTTTTATTTAAGATATTCTTTTGAAAATATTTGACTTGTTTTCTGGTTTTTAGATTTGGTATAACTCTGAAAATGTTATTAACACCAAAAATTGATAAAGAGTCGACAAAAAACAAAGATACCGCTGTTATTACGCATGCGCGAATTTTAAATATTAGAGAAACTTTGATCTTTACAAAATTATTGATTTCATGTATTGATGTAATTTTTTAAACGAGATCGTGGGGAATGAGTCTTTCTTGTAAGGTTTTTTATGCCTTTTTGATGTTTTTAATCTATTTTAAATAATAAACGAGTTTTAACGAATATGTTAAAGTCATAATAAAAATTATTTATAAGGTTTTAAGGTTTAAAAAGTCTGTTTTCATACTGAAACATCTTAAAATCATATTATTTTAAAACATGAACAGCTTTATTTCGATCTAGATTTAATAGCAATAAGTATCAAAAGGTTTTTTTGCCTGAAATCAATTTATATTAGTGACGGTGGTCTATTTCTACTATTAATCATACTTGAACAATTACACGTAAACCATCATGGTTTTGAAGAGTACTTAGTTGTCGTATAGAATATGAAACTTTTTTAGGTTAAGAAAGCATACAAGGTAGGTTTTTTACTTTTAAGCGTTCAACATTCTCTAAAGTGAGCAAATTAAATGCCTAAGCTACTTGTGTGTGTAATCAGCTTCTGTCTAAAAGGAACTGTTGCAGTTTAGCAACTTTTGTTAGTATTCAACATGAAATTGGAATAAGTCTGACTGAGCCACCCTTATTAGTCGCAATTCTGTTACATTGTGGTTTATATCATCAAACCATTAAAAATAGCGGGACAAATAATTTAATAAATAATTAATTCTGAACTTTTATTTCAATTAATTTTCATGTTAAATTGTTCCAATTTTTCCTATAATTTACGTGACATTAAAAATATATTTCCATATTAAGAATAATGAGAACCATCATTTCCTGTAACAAATATTATAAAATCAATTAATGTTTAAGTTTTCAATATTTTTTTTTTGGTATTCAATTTTAATTCATTTATTTTACATCAAGAAAGCATTACTGATTATTTCTTCACATAAATCATCAATATCAATCATATTTATGTTAAAAGCTTTACATAAGCAAATAAATGATCAGAATCTTCTAGATTTACTCAAAATCTTTTGGAAAAAAAAATTCTTGTGAGGAAACTTTTTTTTAATGGAATCAAATTTCTATGTGTCAGACAATTTCTTCAGGTAAGTAAATTCTTTCACGATAACATCTTCATTTGTGGTAATATCTTGCTGTAAATTAAAATAGGACTATAGTAAAGTTAATTTTAATTGAAACCAATTCATGTCTTATATGAACTTCTATTTGAAAGAAGCTTCTTCAGATAAAGAACTTCTGCAAGTATGCAACTTCTGTGAATATGTAACTTCTGTGAGTATGCAACTTTTGTGAGTAGGCAACTTCTGCGAGTATCCAACTTGTAGTAGGATTAAGTCTGGTTCAGCCACCCTTATCACTAACAACGCATAAATAGAATTATAAATTTTACCATCTATATCGTTTATACAAATTACAAAAATTTATTTCTCAATAAATTAACGAGAAATAAATAAAGTATCACTTTAAAATCGATAAACCCAATAGATTTTAAGTGTCAGAAAAGCTGCAAGCGATATAAGCTTTTATTTCACTTTAAATTTTATTCTTGCCTTTCGTTATAATTAGGTAAGAATATCAACAAGTTGCGTGTTAGGTAGGTGTGTTTTTATTCTAAACACCAAGGAAAATAAACTTTATAAAAATTTCACAAAAAAATTGCATAATTATTAATTGTGGACAGTATCAGAGTGTTAAAACGATGATCCGTTGTCTCTATCTGCCTATTCTAATTATAATTATCCATCTATGACTTTTATTGTAATATTTTTGAATAAAAAAAATGATTAAAAGAGATATAAAAACAATGATATTATGGTCATTTGTCACAATCTTACATATTTGTTAATTAAAAGAATTTAATAATATTTTTCTCGACTTTATTTCAAGATTTATAATAATAAAATTATTTTTCAGTACGAAAAAATATCATCAAATATCTTTATTATCAATTATTCATCATAAATATTCAAAACAAGATTCTTAGTTGTAAATTTATTGTAAAGTTTTTATTGAAAAAAATTATTTGGTCTCTATTATAAAGTCTATGAACATATATCTCAATCATTTAATGTTTTAAATGAAATATCTCTATTTTATTTCAAGTTTTTTCTATCTCATTTTTTTGTCATATTGCGGTGGATGCGGCTGCGCGGAGAATAACAACGTGACATAATTAGATTATTTATATGTCATTTTCTCTTATTAACACTTACTTTAAAAATCCTAGTGCCTCCATCACGAGGCACGGCAGAACGAATTCGTTGCCGAAAACTCAAAAAAGTGATCAACAGAGAAATTTCTCCAAATTCCCTAAAAGATCTATCTCAGTTACCTATACCCCAATCGGAAGCGAGCAGTCCTTGCAATACCCAATTGAGGTCTTGCAATCTCTCGATGAGCACACCATTATCTCATGGGCGACTCAATTTCGAGAGTTATCCAAGGTATTATCGTGGACCGATTCGACGGGCTTAGCATTCCTTAGAGCTGCTCTGGATCCTTCACTTTGGACGTATATCTCTTCACGACTCACTTTCGATACCGCTCTAGATTCACTGCTTAGAGCAACATTTCCAGCTTCAAGACGCTTCTATTACGAACGGGAGCTCAGAAAGATTAACCAAAATTCTTACTGGCTCATTAGTGAGTATACAGCTGCGTTGGATGACCTAATTCAAAAATGGCAACTTGCCTCAGAAGCTTCAAAAGCTGAAGCAGCCAGACGACGAGAGGATATGTTCTTTTCAGGACTTGACCCCATAACAATGTTAGAGATGCAGAGACTAGGCCTTGAGGACGAATCGACCATCTGCAAAAAGATTAGTCAAATTGAAGACCTTCTCCTTAAGTGCTCTGATACAGCCCCTGTAGTGAAACAAGAACCTTTAGAGGTTCAAACAAGACAACGTACAGCCAAATGGTGCTCGTTCCACAAATCATCATTCCACGATGACAGTGAGTGCCGTAGAAGCGTTCCTGGTCGTAAAAATCAGCAAAGCAAAAAACCTGAACGTTCAAACAAACCAGATGAATCAGCTCTCATGATTAGAGAACCCGCATCAGACATTTTGGAAATAGCTCTTGATGGAACAATCAAAGATTATAAGATCTGTGCAATACTCGATACAGGAGCACGGAATAATTACATAAGTGAAAAACTAGCCCATATGATTGGTCTTGACATAACGATTGTCGAAAAACGTCCGGTCGAAATGGCACACGGAAAATCAGCCTCAATCTTCGGAGCCTCAAAAGCTTCAATCAAATTGACCGAATTTCCTTGTTATGAATTCATGGAGCAATTTTTCATAATTGAAGGAACCTTAATGAATATACTACTTGGTAGCCCCTTCTTAAACAGACACGACATTATGATCGATTATCGATCCAAGCAGCTACGAATTTTAGATCAGGTTCTACTACTCGATAAAAATTATCAGCAAACCTGGTTAGATAATCCTGATTCGGTACTATCAGAAAAAATTATGAGCATTGATGAACCAACAAAAAAATCTTTAGTTCTACAAAGAATAGCCAGTGAAGAACGAATGAATCCATCATTACAACCAATTCCGGATTTTGAAATGAAAATCACCCTGAATGATGACAAACCAATCACTAAACGACCATATCCTGTTCCACACAAATTACAATCGGCGTTGGAAAGCGAAATAACCCGGCTTCTCAACGAAGGTATAATTCGTAAAGCGTCATGTACGGAATATGCCTCACCAGCGTATCCTATCATGAAGAAAAGTGGAGAGATACGTCTAGTCGTTGACTACAGAGGTCTTAATTCTATTACAAGAAAAGAGGCTTCACCTTTTCCAAACGTTTGGGCAGATTTGCAATCCATTCCAAAATCTCGAATATTCAGTCAACTAGACCTACGTCAAGGCTATCATCAAATACAAATGGAAAGCTCATCAATTAAATATACAGCGTTTGTAATTCACAGTGGCCATTACGAATATCTTCGTGTTCCATTTGGCCTTACTAATGCTCCTAAATTCTTTCAAGGAGTTATGAAAGAAATATTAGGGCATCTTCCATTTCTAAAAGTGTTCTTGGATGATATACTAGTCTTTTCAAATTCAGAAAGTGAACACTGTGACCAATTAAATCAAGTTTTGGATATTTTAATTTCAAAAAGGATGACAATTAACTTCTCCAAGTCAAACTTCTTTCAAAGCTCTGTAAAATATCTGGGCCACATTATTTGTGAAAACGGAATTCGAGCCGATATTAGTCGTATTGAGAGTTTAAAGACTCTAGTTACACCCAAAAGCAAACATCAATTACAAAAACTAATTGGTGTTATTAACTGGTTTCGCCCATTCATTCCTAAACTTAGTCACAAGATCGCTTCGATCACTGATAAAATACGTAAAAATAAAATTTTCTCATGGAATGATAGTGATCAAAAAATAATTAACAACCTTATTACTGAAATAAAATCACAGACACTTCTTACTATTCCTAATTTCAAAAAGGCCTTCTACTTGAATACAGACGCCTCAAATATTGCAATCGGCGCAGTGCTATATCAAACACATGGAACTATCGGATTCTTTAGCAAGAGACTCAGTAACCCAGAATCAAACTATACTAACACTGAAAGGGAATTACTGGCGATCGTAAAGTCACTTGAACACTTCCGTTCTATCGTATATGGATGCCAAATCATTATACAAACGGACCACGCTAATCTAATTTACTCGCCTGAAGTTCATACTTCAAGGGTTCAACGCTGGAAACTTCTATTAGAGGAATTAAATCCAGAGCTAAAATATCTTCCAGGAGAAAAGAATGGAGTTGCAGATCTGTTGTCACGATGCTACCATGTTGTTGAGGATGATATAAATTGCAAAATAAAAAAAACTATTGAACATTATCTACCAACAACAGTTTGCTATGATTCAAAAGGTCGACCAATAATAAAACAAGATAATGCACTTGAGCTTACAAGGGATTTGTTTGATTTACTCGGACATCCTGGAGCTAAAACACTAGTAACAACGATTAGAAGATTTCTTAACATACCGAAACTGTCAAAATTAGCCAGTCAAGTTAGAAAATCCTGCGTATTATGCCAACGCTTCCTCATCGGTCGAAAGAACTACGGAGCACTTTATGGTAAGTTACAAACAAACCAACCCTTCAAACACATTTCTACTGATATACTTGGACCTATATCTACGAATATGTTCCCCGGACTCCATACCTACAAGAAGTTTTGGGTACTAACGATGGTTGATAGATGCACTCATTGGGTAAATCTATTTCGAATCAACGACCTTAAAAGTGAAACTGTTCTTGAAAGCCTTAATGCCTGGATAAGCGAACATGGAATACCAGAATCAATACTTAGCGATCAAGGGAGATCTTATACATCCGATAAATTCATCGAAAAGCTCAAAGGGTTAGGCACAAAACAAATACTATCCTCGGCATACAGCCCAACAAGTAATGGAATGTCCGAGAGGTTAAATCAAGGAGTTTTGTTTGTTCTGAAACATTTTAGCCATTTAGGAATATCTCCGGCAATAGATCTGGCAGAAAGAAGACTACGCTTATGCTTTCATCGAGGTCTTAAATGCTCGCCCTATGAAATAGTAAGAAAGGATCACCCGTTAAACAATTCAAAATTGAATTGCATAGTATCCCATTCTCAGGCTAGCCAAAATAATCTAGATGCAAGTTATAAAGATCGAAATATCCAAAATCAACATCGTCATATTAGATGGAAACCGAAAATTGGGGAAAAAGTATTCAAAGAGTCCAATGAAACTGGAAAACTTTCTCCTCGCTGGGAGGGCCCATACACCATTCAAGAAGTGTACCGAAACGGTATGACGGTTCTCCTTTCAAATCAATATCGATCAGTTCGTACAAACATACGCCATATTCGTCCTTCTTTGGGAGAGGAGACTGCGGTGGATGCGGCTGCGCGGAGAATAACAACGTGACATAATTAGATTATTTATATGTCATTTTCTCTTATTAACACTTACTTTAAAAATCCTAGTGCCTCCATCACGAGGCACGGCACATATAATTTTTGAAATTATCAATCTACATAATTTAGATTTTTTTTTCATCGTAATAATTTTATTAAAAACTATCATATTCGTATCATCTCTGGGTAGAACTTTTATATTATTTTATTAAATTGTGAATGTAATATTAATCCAATCTCAACACGATCCATTTACTCTCCATTTTTTTAATTTTAATATCTTAAACATGGTCATTGAATTGTTTTATCCATTTTTCATTTTTTTTGAAGTAGCAAATAATCTTGAATAATCAGATTATTTCACACAAATTTTTTTTCATTTCTTCATTGTGTCTCTCGGATAGTTTAGTATTTTTTACCATTATTATTTACGATATTAGTTTATCACGTTATCGTAAAATTGTTAGTTCTCAATCATTAAAAGTTAAAATGGCTTTTTGTCAAATTCATTTCAAATCATTATTATTTCCTAAAAATGTACAAATTATGTTCAAGGCAATAAATCATCACGATATTTGATTCAATTGATTATTTTTGTAATTTTTCTGGATGTAATAACTTATAATGCTGTTATGATTAAGTATTAAATTCCTTAATCATTATGATATTTTACAATTTTTATACAAGTCATTAAAAAAATTATTAGACGATAAAATATTTCAAGAAATTTATCAATAATTTTTACATCAAGTCTTTAAATTAAATCAGTTATAAAACTCTCTTAATGACTTTTCTTTCGTCTTGGCTACAAATTAAAATTATTTTGGCAAAATAAATTGCATATCCTTACCTTAAACTGTTATCAATAACAATTTTATGTCAGTTTTACAATCAAACTTTCTTTATCTGCTTTAATATGTTAGCATTGATCCTTTGTTGAAAAGCCTCTTCTTTATTTTGATTTAGCCCAACTCTTTTTTTCTCGTAATTTTTTTTTAAAAATCACTAATAATTGTGATATTTGAGTTTAATTTAATTTTTTACTAACTTAATTCGTACACTTATCGTTTTTGTATTGTATACATGAACTGGCATTAACTATAAACCAATCAATTTGTGTCTTATTCACATTTCAAATTATCTACCTATCTTTAACCTTCAAATGATTTGATTAAGCCACTAAATATCGCTAATTGTTTATTTTAAACCTTTCAAATTTACCATTAAAAATTGGCTTAATTTTATTTCTCTTTTTTATCCATTTTAAATGGTTTAATAGCGATGTTACTTGTGATTTTGAATTTATATTAATCTATTTTTTTTTCTAATTACCAGTAAAAAACTATTACGTTCCTTGTATGCTAAACAATTTTAAAGACTTTAGTATTTTATCCTATTTCTCTTCACCTAACTTTTTTTTTGTCAATAAAATATTACATTTTTAAGTTTTTTTGCTCCATTATAGCATATCTGTATATTTTTTTATATTTTACCTATATTACCATTGTGTTATACTTCAAATTCTATTTTTAATTTTTATTTCCTGAATGTCCTAGTAGTCTTTTTTCTTCTTTATAAAAAGAAAAAAATTTGGAAATATCTTGAAAAAAATGAACTACATCTAATTAATTAAATTTTTTTATTCCAAATCTCACTTTTAACATATCCTACTTATAACTATTTAATAATCCGATCCTTCATATCCAATAGACAATCCATAAAATCACAAATTCTAAATGTTATTTAATTTACCTATGCTCCACAGTGTTCCATTCTGCATCTACAACTCTACTTTCTATTCTGAAAAGTTTTATTTTCTTTTTTTTGCGTAAAGGTTATTTTAATCATTCACTTACCTTTTTCCCCTTCATGTTTCCTAATACAAAAGTTTTTTTTCTTATTACTCACCCAAGTTATTTTGTAACCTAGTTTTTTACTTGAATTTCACTTGATTTCTTTTCATTAAAACATTTGTTCAATCATACTATTTACTGCAACGGTTTTCTAATAAATATCTGTTATTTAATCTTTTCAATATTGAATTTAAGCACAATAATTTCTGTTTTGCTTATTTTGTCACAATATGTAAGGCTTAATCTAAAAATTTATAAAAATTATATCTTACCTTTAACTTAACTCTTTATATTATTTTTTTTCGATATTAGCTTAACTGATTTAATACCATAATTTTATTGCGTTAATAAAATCTCACCACAAATCATTACTTGATTTTATTTAGGCCTCATTTATGTCAATCCATAAGTTTTATCAAATAAAAATGAATTTGACTATACTCTACACCAGTTCCTTTATCTAATCCATTTGACGTTATCACAAACTCACTCAATACTGAGTTGGAAAAAAAAAATATTCTCAAAGCTCTCTTATCTTTTTAATCAATCAATATTCATATACATAAATTATCTAATTTCATCCAATATGAATTATAACAATCTAATATGAAGAACAACAAATTTGATAATTATATAGCAAGTTAAAGAGAGAAGATTACATTTTTTTAATATTACATAAAGACATAGATGATAAGTTTTATTATTTAATGTAAATAGAGCACAACCTGACTATGATAATTTATTGTTTGTTATGTAATTTAAACCAAGTATTTCATACTTGATTTTTAAGAATTCCGTAACCATCTATTATACAAAATCATCGATAAATACTTGTCTCAAAATTAACTATCCAATAAGACTAAACACATTTATAAAAACATTGTTATAGAGGATATATTTGTAATTTTTCATGTAATTAGTAATTATTATAACTTTTTTACATGAAATTTTTACATAGACCTTGAATGATTGATAATATTCTCTTTGGTATATTTGGAATAACATGAACCATTTATATTTTGTCACATCATACTCAATTAATTATTTAATACATATAATAAATATCAAAATCATCAATTTTTAAGTTCACTGATAAAATATATTGATGCTTTGTCAGTGAAAAAGTATCACATAATGATAATTCGTCGTTACTATTTCTCAAGCGTCTGATAAAACTTTTATTTATTCAAGATCGTGAGATCTTCTATCTATTTATATAAATAATATCAAGACTTTATTTTCTAAGTTTTCATTACCAATTATCTACAGAAAGTCATCGAGACAATTTTCAAGATTGAATACTATTTTATCTTTGCCAATGATTACCAATCATTTAAAGAAATATTATTTATATTTTCAGTTCAAAAACAACCGATAAAATTGTCTTGGTTTCGAATTACTACAAACTTTAACTCTAGTATCAAATTATATTTCATCATAAAAATTCTAAACTTTACTTTTGTTCAGTAGGAAATGTAATATCAAAGACTAAACATGGGATATTAGAACATAACGACATTTTCCAGCTGCTCAGGAAATTAATGCTTTCTACCATTAGTATATCAAGTTTCCTGAATTATTATTACAGGATTCGTTTCGTATAAAATTGATCAAGATATTATTTATGATCTTTCAACATTGAATAATGATCTTACTTTACACCAAAATCTTAAATTATATGGCCCCATTTAATTTATCCGATAATTCAATTTTTCAAAAAAAATTGAATAACCATTCTAACAGCTATTATGTTCATAACCAATCACAACACTCTTTGAAAGCATATAAAGTTATGTTGAAAAACTTTTCAATATCAAGATCAGTTAAAGCAGTTCATTTAGAATAGAACAGTATTTAATTGAATGAAAATAAACTAAATTTAAATCTACCGGCTGCAACTAATCATGATGTTAATTAGTTCACTCTCATTCGCATTATCAATAGACTTTGATGCGTTAATGTGCACTAAACTAGTAAAACAAATGTAATTTTGAAAAATTAATCAAATAATCCATCTATATTCTATCTGAACTATTTTAATTATTATCCACGTCATTGATATCCTATATTTTATTATATCATGACAATTCATTGAAAGTGACTATTATTGGATTTTATTTTAACATTATTATAAAGGAATGCCAATTAATACCTTCTTGAATCAGCTCTAGTTTCATGTATATCCTTACATTGAATAGATATCTTTGGTCTCTGTTTTAACAAGAAATAAGCATCATCAAAGAAACCTTTATAGGAAACCTTGTATGTTTCAGGTATATGGCTACAATAAAATATACCCATCAATATCCCCACTCAAAATATATCATCAGTTAATAACAAGAATCGATTTTATCAAGAGAATAATCGATAAATCATATTAGAATTCACGTAATAATCGGTAGTAAATTTTGTCATTTTTATTTCAATCTGATTTCGCAATATTCCACTAAAAACGACAACCCTATGTAAGTATCGCAATGAGATCTCTAATGCTAAATACATATTTATAATTTATCAGAAGCACCTTTTATAACCCCGAAGAATAATTTTAAATCAAATTAAAGTAAAAAATCAATTTTCCTATTGGCAACTTACAAAATCCATTTAAATTATTTTTTGTTCGACTAATTAAAACACTAATGTTACCAAATTATTCTCGTTCTTTTATTTTTATTTCAGTAGAAGATAAAGGCATGACATAAGAATATTAAACCAAATAAGACCTTAAATTTTCTAAGATCAAAATACTAACGTCATAACTCAGCATCAAATAATATTCTATTAGCGTTATATTCATAATCGCTAAAAAATTAATTGATATGTTCACTACAATTATATTCCATATGATATGCAATATAATAAAACTCCCCAAGGTTGAACATGTAATCAAAAAATCACTGTTACAAATCAATAATGTTGGAATCAATATCGCTCCTTTCGTCGAGGACGAAATTTCTTCTGAGGCATTTAAGAGATGAAAAGAAAACATTTCAAAGAAGACATAACCTTCTGTCAGTTAATGAACCATTACACTAATTGTATCGAATGTTACCGGCTTCACTCTTTCTGAATATTTAATCCTTAGTTTTTCACCTAATGCTTTTTAATTTCATAACATGATTTTTAAAAATAATAGCCATATGTGTTGCAATGTTCAAAACTAGGAAACAACTGAATTGTTCATTCTAAACTAGTTTTGCATACTCGACAATAGGAAAATATTGTTTGCAAAATGAAGAACATAATTTGTTATTAATTAGGGAAATACTTCTACTATGCTGAAGCTTATATTTATCATTAATATATTTAATAGGCGTATAAAATATGGTTTAAGCGTTTATAAAGCCATCCCTTTTTTTTTGTAATTACTTCTAAACGTAAAATCTCTACTGATGGGCTAATCAGTCTTTCAGTTTAATTGACAATAATTAGTATCGTTTGTCAGAATTGGCTATATGATGCTCATATCCTTTATACTTTAACTGCGATATTATAAATTTTGCAAAAGAAAATCTGGAATTTTGATATCGTCATCAATTCCTTTTGAATTGTTTTTAAAATAATTGTTAATCAAAAACTTTTTCAAAATGTTTGAAAGATTTCAGATATGGTGTTTTTTCACAAACATAGTCTGTACACTTTAAATTATACGCTTCATGTTATCTTATAACGCTCAATTTAATTTAGCACAAATAAATTATAAATAATAATCATAAAAAAATCGATTATTAATTTAATTACCAGTTTTGGCAGTCCCTTAATTTTATTCCAAGTATAAAATACATAAAATTTTTGAGGTTCTCATCTTTTTTATTAATCCTTTATTTAGGTCTGGATATTATGCTAAAAAAGTATACTTTTTTTGTAATATCACAAATTTTCAATCTTGACAGGATTAACGTTTCAGTATTAATGCCCATTCACTTCGAAAACCTTTGCATCATTTAGGCGGCAATTTTATGTAAACATTTATTCTATGCTAATAAGATATAATTTGATGGATCATGATGCCCAATTTTCTTTAATTTCCTCTTTTTAATAATCTTTCATCCTAACAATTATTCGAAAAATTTTTTTTACTGTAAAAATATTACTTCAATTTGACAACCTATTATTTTTTTGACGAATTACGTCTTTGTATGATAATTCAGTCACTATTTTTTTCATCTGTGACAAAATATTGAAAATTAATAAAATTTACTAATGAATGAATTTTTTCTCTTTGTGTTCGCCGCTGAAATGATGGCATTTTAAAGATTTTTTTTTAAAGCTAAAGACCTGCTTTAGTATGCTTTGTGATTTGAATAAAAAGCCATTACGTTATCACAAAGTTTTCGTTGATAGATAATTGATTTGATTATTAAATATCCGATTAGGTCATTATTCTCACTCTAATATTTTTTTTGTTATACAATTGCAATTATTTTTTTTTTGCATATATCAAGATACAGTAACATGCATAAATTTAATTTCATTTGCAAGTCTTGAATTAATTATTTTTTTTAAATCGAATATTAAAGCGTTAAAAGTTTTATCGGCGCATAAATCTTTGATTCTTTTCAACTATTTTTGTTTTTAGTAACAAAAAACAACAATAAATTTTTTTGCGTTTAATTATTTACGGCAAGTTTTTTATTTAATCCTTGTGTAAACACTGGAAGTTGTGGTAAATTTTTGGTTTTATGACATTATTAATTTATCTGGAATAATTAGTATAAAATTTTACATATTTTGCTTAAATATGTATTTTCGGCTTTTTTTTTAAATTCATTAAATATTTCCATTATTATATATGAGGACGATTATTTCCGCCTTTAAGCGACAGCGTTAAATTATTCTGGATGCTACAAAGTTTATGAGAATACTTTTATATTATAATTTTAGTGCATTATTGGCTTTAATTAACAATGAACATTTTTCAAGAGTCATATATTGATCATTTTTTTTCAGTACTGACGAGAATTTTTTTTTCGGGCTAAAATTATGGAGCTTAAAAAAATAAAAGAATTAAAAGGATATCACAGCATCCCATTCATTCTTTGCTTTTCGGGTTTCTGGTATAAATTTATTCCTTTAAACTATTCCATTTAAGCTCAACTCATACCCTTAAAACATTATTGATTCCTATTTTGTTTCTGAATGGCTTAGGTTGTTTAAAATAAAAATAAATTCTTTATATGGTTAGAAGTTAAAAGATAAAGCAAAAATTTACATCATTCAAATTGCTGTTAAAATTTTGCTTCTAAATTTATTGCCCGTTTTTATCTTTAATTTTAGGTATATGCTTTTGTGATTCGACTGTAAATCAGGTGGCGTGTTGCTTTATGACATAAAGGATTTTTGTGCAAAGACAACTAATCTCATTATCGTTTGAGTTTTCTTATGATTTACGTGATCACTTGAAATTTCTCAAAGTTGATTTTTTTTATTGGAATAAGGATTTTATATGAAATTTTTTATCATTAAAATGTATTTAATCTATTAAAGTGGTTATTTTTAGAAATTATTGTTAAAAATATTCTTCTTGAATTATCCTTAGTATAATATATGCTATTTTTAGCTTTTGGATTGATATGTTTTATAAGGACGTGTCGTTCCATCTTTTATAATGTTCCTCAACCATAAAAATTTTTAATCAAAATCTTAATAAAGGTTTTTCAGTGTTTAAGGTTCTTGTGGCCTTGTGTCACAATAAGACTATTTACTTTTCGATTTATCCTATTTTTTGGAATCTCAAAGAAAACGTATTTGCTTTATCACAACTCTATGTTTTGTATGATCTCATGGCTACTGATTATTCGCCGAAATATTCTGTAGTAATTTTTAGTGTTTTTATGCTTACGCCTTAAACGTTCATTTTATTTTTATTTCAAGAATACTAGTCTTATGACCCAATGATTCTCAGTCTTTAAGGTCTGCTGTCCATTATTTTCAAAACTCTTACACTTTTAAATCTTTTTTAATTCTCAAGACAATTAACGTGACAGGAATATCTAAAATTTTATTCAGTATTTGATTAAAAAATATCGAGTCTTTATTATCGCCGTATATTAAAATAAAATTTTTTATTTTAAAATTTTAATCATTTTTTCCTTTATTCATCCTAAAAAAATTGACCAATATATTTGCATGGCCCACGCAAAATTTTTGTAGACTCTCTTGGTAGCTATTCACGTCTTTTTATAAAAATTTCCACCCTACTAACGCTATAATATTTATCATATTCATGTTACAGTTCTAAAAATATCAAAAAAGTTACTGGTTAAAATTTTTATTAATTTAGTTTTGGTTTAGGTAGCGAAATAGGTTTGATTGTTTGTTTAAGATTTCGGCATCTTTGATGAATTACTTCATTTCAGTTTACAACAATATCCTCCTGATAAATGGATTTTTTTCAAATTTGGTCATGAGTTTCTACATTAAATTTATATTTTTAGTTAAACGATAAGGCATTTTTTCTACAAGAACGATTATGATGGATTTTTTGTCCCTGAAATACCTTTGGCGTTTTACATTCGTAAATGTGTGATTTTTTGGAGTCACAAATAGATCTTTCTACGTCCTTGAAATTTAGGAAAAGTGTTATGGATTTCGTCTGGATTTCTATTGGTTTGTCTCAGCATTTTTTTTTTATCACACTGATTTTCACTACTTCGTCTGAATTCTATGCAACTCTCATTTATTTTCATTAATTTTTAGTAAAATTTTTATTTCTCATTTAGAGATTCGCTGATGTGTCCATCTGATTAATTTCCATGCAGACAATGAATATTATGGATGTAACGTTTCCATACCATCTTAAAATTGATAACATAAAATTTACAAACCCTAATAGCATATTATTTGAAGTATTTTAAAAATTAATGATTTTTTTTATGCCTTCTAGTATCATGATCGTCGCTATATCGATTAGCCTTACTGATTATTGCTTTGATATATTATAATTTTCTTTAACACAAAATGAATTAAAATAAAAGAATGATTCAATTGATATCAATTAATATACAACTAGTCTAAGGGGGTTTGTATGGTTTAGGTTTTGACAAATGAGGCTAAAAGCATAGCTCGACTTCACAGAGTCGTCCTCAAGGGCATTGCCCCTCCGTATCGGGAGTCGTAGGTGTGTTATTTTTTATTAACCTACAAAAGATTCTTCATCCCATTTCATCTCCGGTATTTTTTCATCAGAGAAGAGGACGTAGACAGAGCTAAACAACCTCAACAAACAACAAATTCTCGATCTAATATACTAGAGATAAGGTCTAATAAGTCAGGGTAATAGTTGACCTCCTCCATCTAGTATATCGACCATGGTGAAGTGAAGAGATACTACATTTTTTTAACTTGATCTCTAGAGAATTCGTTGAATGGATTTTGTTTAGGATGTCTGGTGTTTCTTTTTTCTTTCTTGATTCTTTCATGGTTTTTCTTGTTTCTTTCTCATTTTTTTTCTGTTTTATGGTTTGGCTTTTTGTTTAAACGTTACCTAATATTATGCTGTTTTTTTTTCATTATTCATTGCTTATTGAATTTATGAAAATGGGTCAAAGGAGGGCTTCGTTTTTTCATTGCATTTTACATTGGGTTGATGTAAAATAAATTTCGATGGATGGTATAAATGTCATACTAACCTTTTTCTTTAATCGTTTTTGTTTGAGAATATAGTATTTCTATTGCACTTGACTTGAGTATCTCTTTCGTTTTTACGATCCATGAATTTTATGGATCGTCTATGCATTGGATCTTCATATATGCTAGCTTTTTCATTGATTTCGAGGTTAGGACTGTGTTCTGATTTCTTTTGATATTTTATTACCACTTGATACAATCGTTGTTTCTTAATTAAAAATCGTCCTTCTCAAATGATGATATTAATCTCAGGTATCTTAGATTAATAAATGCTAAATTATTAGAAGAAAAAATAATCAATGATTTGTATTTTATTTGAAAAGTCAATAGGTATCAACTGTTGGTCGATAAATCAATGACTATCTCATTAAATACTAACTACAGACCAATTTACAAGATATGTAGTCTTCAATGGTTCTTAATTCTTATTATTGATATTTGATTGAATTTGAACGCCTTTTATACTAAAAAATTGGTAAATATTTAATTGTTGTACTAAGCGCCTTGATGGTTACTCCTCTTGGATGTTATGATCTTCTTACATAATTCATTTGAAACATAGTTTATAATTATCTTTAATAAATTTAACACACTAATTTCCATCAATTAGTCAAAACAAGACATATCTTTAACATCTCCGCCTAGGCTAAATTAAACATAATTTATTTGTTGGGCATTGTGGGATATTTGTAATGGGCCGTAATGTTTTTCAATATTTTTATTTGAATTATGCCCTCTCTATCAATTTCATATTGCCTACGCTTATTTTTATTTCGTCATTTTATAAATCTGTTATAGAATATCTTTAATTAACAGTTTTTTATTACGCTTTTGTAATTGTATCCAATTCTTGAAGCTTCTGCTGTCAATAGCATTTTAAATTTAAACAATAATTTTCAGAAATAAGGTCCAAGTTATGTATTTATTGACAATTAATTAATTCGAAAATTATTAATTTCCTAATTTTTAGTATAGTTTAAGAATATCATCGATATTGGTTTAGGATCCAGTTTTTGTTGTTTCTTTATTGAAAAATCGATGAATTTTTGCATTTAGTCTATTTCATGTCGACGAAAAATTTTTAAAAGTTATATTGTATGGGCTTTTTAATTCTAGTTACAATTTAAATAATTGATCCTTGAATAAAGTGATTGTTTTTACCAAAGTAACTCGAATCGTTTTTAATAAAGCCTATTTATTTGGACACAAGTTCTCGTTAGTAAATCGAGGAAAAACTATTAATCATAAATTTGAGCATATAAAACAAAAGCTATCTCATGAAATCATGATTAATCAACTAATTGATTTTAAGAGTACTCATTTTTCTTTTTTTCGATGGTTTCATCCTAGATCCATAATTATTTTGAGAATATTACCCAATTCTTATGTTGCATAGTTAAACGCCGTGTCTTCATAAGCAATTTTTAATTTCTCTATCAATAACATTAGTCCCATTGAATTCTCGTTCATACTTCCAGTATTTATTTTTCATATACCTTTTAAATACTTCGAATGAAATGAAATTCTCTAACATCAGGCTATGAGCTTTAATTTCACACTAATTTGTTATAACTTAATTGTCAGATGACTTGAACTGGTTTTAAATTATTCAAGCCTTCATAAAATTGAGAGTAAATTTATCGTTGTTCGATTATTTTTTTTTTAAACCCTTATGTGTTACTGAAATATTCCATAAATCAACGAGGCTAATATTAATTGATGATTCCATGCGATAAGATTTTCATGGGTTATTGTAAAACGCCAAACAGGTTTCTTAGCTTCTATTCATTTTACTGATAAAACTTGATCATGTTTTCTAATATAATTTATTTCCTAACTTTTTCCCCCATTCCTTAAATGATACGAAAAATTATTCTTTATAATTTTATTTGCTTTTACAATAGTTTAACCTTTGACTAAATTATATACGTCTGTCAATAACCCTTCAGAATTTATGTACCAATTTAGTTTTTCCGTTAAAAAGTTTTGCCTTTAGCGTTTAACTCTCAAAATAAAACAGTTAATAATTAACCGGACATCTGTTTGAAATTGTCTGCATTGATATTGCTCCTCAACGCTGAAATCACTCTTGATATACGGTTTTGTAAAAATGATCTATTTAGCATTGTTGTTTATTATAATCGAGAAAAATATTCAAAATATTTCTTATTATTCTTAAATTGAGCTTTAATGAAGTGAATCTCATTTAGACAATATCGCCGGTATTAACCCCATAAAATTGCTGTTAAAACGTAAATTTTTAAAATTTTTATTTCCACAAAACTCTACACGCATGCGCTAAAATAGTAATGACCATGTGATTTTCATATGGTTAGGCTTTTTTTTAGTAATTCTTAGAAAAAAATTACTGATCAATAAATTCAATGGTAAGCAAGACATTAATGTAATCTATGGATTTTGAGGTATTTTTTTCAAATTTATTTTTGATCCATTGGGTACTAATGAAGAAACATTGCAATCAATCATTGTTAGATTTATTCGAAAAAATCTCACAAGAAGTATATTTCAGAATATCTCTGGTGAATTTCCTGCAACTGAGACAATGAAGCCAATCATTCCTATAAATAGAATAGTATGATTTATTTTAGTTTAATTTTCATTTAAAGTCGAGAGATTAACTTTCTTTTATCATTTTATAATTAGTTATATTTATTTTCAATACGTTACTTATTTTTACTTATAAAATTAAGCTAATTCTCGATAGGTTTGATAACGCGTTTCTAATACAGCCGACATATTTCTACGCCCTTAAAAGCATCAGGTTAAGGTTAAAAAGTTTAATAAACATTTTATTTCAAATATTTTTAATGGCATTATAATTTATTAGGGGAATGTGTCATACTCCCAGATATGTTAATATTCACGTTAAATCATTGTTCAATACCACACTAACGCATTTTTTTTACAAGCAAAAATTTTTATATTTCTTTTTAAGAATCTTAGTGGTATTTTCTTCTTTGTTAATTTATCAATAACGCTAATTTAAAAAAAACTATTTTTAAGCCTAATACATGTATCATGCCTTTTAGTCTTTATAATCGTTTAACTTAATTTTTTTATGGTAAAAATGCACCCTTATAGTATAGGCTATTTCTATATGATCGATGGCTGTTTTTTTTTTACGTTTTTATGCTCTGATTCCATTGACTCAATCCGCCATACGCAATTTTCGAAGAAAAAATTTAAAATTCTGGAAAATATTATTTTCCTTTTAATATGGTAGGGTCCCATCTAACAATCAAAGCCTCTATTTTAATTGAAGTTTTGGCCTAGGGATTTTAAATTAAAATCCCATAGAGAATGCAACAACAAGAAAACTGTTTAAATTTACTAATAGAATAAAAAAATAGATGAATAATAATAACAATAATAATAATAATATAATGTAATTTTTCTATTTCAAGGCTTGGTATCGTTTATCAATACATCATTATAGATCACATTCAGGTTGAGGATCGTCTTGAAAATCTTCGTTGCTTGCAAGCAGGATAATTTTAGCTTCATTTGTATCCACAGGATTTAAATTCTTTTGTCTCTTTTTGTATTTGCCTCTGAGTGGTCGTTTTCGTTTCTTTGGTGTTTCTGTTTCAGATAAGTTATTTTTTTCACTAACATACAGTATATCTTCATCTTCATGTGTAAGATGTTGGTCATGTATAGGTTCAGCATTAGAAGATATATCAAATGTAGTTCTCTGAACATCCACATTGGAAGACTCGCATAATACTCCACCACATTCTTCGTCGTATAATGAGGATCCAAGCTGAAGATTCATATTCAAGTCATCAAAATTAAAATCAGGTGATTGGCCTTCACCTTGATTTATTTTCCGCATAAATTTTTCATAAATCATTTTTGACCATCGGAGTACTGTCAATACTATTTTCTTTTGTAATTTAATTTTAGCTTTATTACGTATCCCAAGAGCAGCAAAAACAATATTTTGTGATGTTGGGATGGATCCCAAACTTCCAATGACGAAAGGCAGAATTTCTAATTCAACTTTTCTTTTTTGTAGATTTATTTTTTTTAATACAGAATATTTTTTTATTTTCTTTTCATAGGCATAAGTCAGATTTTTAGGATCGTCAAATGACACACTCACATCTACGAGTATATCACATAAACCACGGCCTTGTTGGAATACGAGGTCAGGTCTAAGTATACGGTTTTCATAGGTATATACACAATCCACTTTTACGATGGTATCATTAGGCAAATTAGATGCCCTGCGAAGAATATTAAGAACATCGTTATGCCGATTTCTTTGTAATTCTCTGGTATAAGGGCATCCGTTCAGAATATGACATAATGTTTCATCAAAATAATTACAACCTCTGCATAATGTTGTATTTTTATAAGACTTGTTACTTCTATTGTTAATAGACCGTAAATTAGATAATAAATCTAAACGCGCAGCTACGGTCCATTGTAACAAGCTTGATTCGCATTGTCCCCATATAAAACAATGAGATAATTTTGACATTTTTAGACTTTCAACCAATCTTCCTTGAATTTTTTCGGCTTTCCATTCTTCAAGGTATTGATTTTTAAGGAAGCCTCTAATGTCCTTACAGCTTGAGCAAACTACAAAACGGTTATCATTTTTCTGGTTCAAGCACATAAGTAACTTGCCATCTTCAAACATAAATCCATGACCATTTGCATTATACATTTTGAATGGTTGTTTCCACATAAAAGAATATGCAGGAACATCTGGGTTTTGTTTCAATATTTGAAGTAAAGAATTTTCAAACACTTCTCCATTCAAAATAGATGGCATAGCGCTAAAGGAAGATCTTGATCTGTAGGTTCGCATTACAGTCAAAGCCTTTAACAATTTAGAAGTGGAATTGATTAATTGAACAAATTTAAAAATTTGCATCAATTCAAATTCAGCGTGTAATTCCATGATGCCCAAACCACCTTGATCAATGCAGCAATGAATCCATGGCGTAGAAGCGTTTGCAGGTAATCCTAATATTTCACGAACACCCTTGCGGATTTTAGTGATAAAATGGTAAATCACGGATTTATTATATTTCCCCAATCTAATTAGATGGGAAATAGATGGTAATATAAATTTTCGTAAACATGTTAATTTATTTTGACACGAAAGCTTTGATTTAAGCACATTTTCCCAATCTTTTAAGACAATGGCTAGAAAATCTTCACTATGCGTAAGCGCTATACTTTTTAATGCAGATTGTTTTATTCCAAGATAAGTATAGGCATAGCTTCCTGAAATAGTTGGTACTATTTCATCATTTATTTTTAAAGAGATTGGGACTGGTCTGCATCCAATCTGCATAATTCCACATTTTGAGGTATTGATAGACATACCATACTTCAGACACCATATCTGAAGAATATTAACAGTCTCTCTAGTCCCCTTCATATTTTTATTTAGCAACAAAAGATCATCAGCATAAGCCAAGACTTTGCATGTCTGTGTTCCAAATGGTGTCTCAAATGAAACACCACATTTATTATTTTTAGCAAGATTGACAATGAACTCATCCATGGCAATATTAAATAGTAATGGGGAAAGAGGGCATCCTTGACGCACACCATTCGTCAGACCGATACGATTATTGGTGTCTGAATTGAGATAGGTATTGGCGTTAGTATAGATGTTTTTAATAAAGTAGGCAAATTTGCTTCCAAGCTTCGCGTTTACTGCGTACAGTAATGCATTTCTCTCAAGTAAATCAAAGGCTTTGGTCAAGTCAGTAAAAAGAGCTGTGGCTGTTTTTGATTCGCTGTTTAATTTTCGTTTAACAGCTTCAAATGTTTCAACATTAATAAGACATCCGTCAACTGGCATAAAACCAACTTGTGCTTCATTAAGAAATTTTGAAGAAAAAGAACTTATGCGTTTATTTATTATTCCAATGAATAAACGATAAACACAAGAAGAAATACAGATTGGACGGTAATCATTGATATTTCTCGTATCAGGTTTATCTTTTTTTGCAACAAGTATGAGTTTTGATGATTTTAACCAGTTTGGAAGATTAGCCTCTTTAAGTCATCTAGAGAATCTTTTTGAAAGACATCTGGCTCCTCCTGGATGAGCCACGAAAGCCTTCAAGACATGTGGTGTAATCTCATCCCTTCCAGTGGATGTTTTGGAGGAAAAATCATCGATAGCATCCTTGACATCTGATGTCGTTATTGGAGAAAAGATTAAATCGTCCCATTTACCAATTATATGAGGTAAGCTTATATCTGTACAAGAATGTTTGTTCCAAATCGATTTAAAATGGTTTACAATTTCAGATTCAGCTAATCTACATTTATCTGAACCAAGACGTCCCACGATAGTCAAGAAGGCATCTCTTGGATTGGAAGAAAAGAATTTATTTAATTGACATGCAATATTATTAGCTTTATTGGAACTAGGTTTAGCTATTTTTTTTCGTTTTTTCATTTTATCTGTTTTCCAGCTACGCGAACGTTTACGTTCATAATAATATTTAGATGGGTTGGGTATTTTTAAAGATTTTTTAAACTTTTCAGTATCTTTTTGACTGATATTAGATAAGAGGTAAAGAAAATCATCATCTTCAATGTCATCATCTAACATCTGGTCAAAATATATAGCATATTTTGATGACAATTTATTACAGGTAATATTAATATTTCCTCCAGTTTTAAAATAACGCTCAGTGGCTGGAATTAAAGTGGGTCCATATTTGCATGCTGCTTCTTGACATGCATCTAAGTACTCCAGTATTTCTTTTGAAACTGGTATATTGGGGGATGGTTTCCCAATAGGTTTACTTTCTTCAACGGCTATATCATGTTTTCGAGGTGACGTTATAATGGGGGAAATAGTTAATTTAATATCCGTGGTTTCGGAAAGCTCTAGCTGTTGAGTTTCAGATGCTTTAGTTATGATTGGTAAATGTTCCAATTCATATAAATGTTCTTTGGAAAGCGGATTTAAATCGGTGGTTGAGATGTAAGATTTCTCATAAGCAGATAATGAAAACGTTTGGTCTGGTTCTTCTTCATTTATTTTACTGCGAAAAATTAGAAATTTATTAGGAAAATTATATTTAATATTTGATTTATGGCTCATACGTTCATTAATGTTTGAAATAAGTATAAAAGTTTTAATTTATCATTTTTTTGAGGTTCTTAATTGACCTCCGCGATTTGGATTTATTACTCTTTCATATCCGTCGTTATTAATCATGCTTGTAAATGATTTTCAACTCAAGGATATAGATTTAGTGTTAAAAATGAGAATTTAATCAAGGTTTAAATCATAAAATAAACATATATTATAATAATTTAGTGTAATTTAATAATTTAGCAAAGGATAAATTCTTACTAGATATCAGTGACATCTGTTGTGCATTCTTTACTTTTTTTGGTTCTTCTAGTTGAATCTTGATTGTAACTCATTGTAAGAAATAAGCAAACAATAGTTCGTAATTAAATAAAAAAACCTCAGCTATTTATACTGAATTTCCCCGCCGAAAAAAGCTTGGGAGGATTTGTTTGAATTGGTATTTCCTGGGAAAATTCAGGTTTTTATTTATTCTGACCTAGACGCTCAAATTCATATTCGGCCGCTGTTTAAGAATTTATAACTTTTGTTTTTATATCTTTATTTCAGTAGCTAAAATGTTAGAATTAATATCAGCATAGGCGTCTTTAAATAATTTATCATGTTTTTGTTACCCTATTGTTTAGAGTCGCCTTTATTCTTCTGGTTACATTGCGATAGTACAATTGAATAATTTTTTATGTCATTCGTATTAATTTTTTATTTTAATTATATCATTATAACCTTAGACGTAAAATGCTCAACGATAAAAAAATTATTGGATTTTATTTAACATTACGTGTTTGTTTAGGCGCACTTTTTTTTTGAATACGCATAATGTAATTCTGAATTCTCAAGGTTTGATTTAAAAATATTTCACAGATTTAAATTTATTCGATAATATTTTTATACCTGATCTTAGGATTTAACTTTATGTGAGAAAAATAATAAGACCACGATCAAGTTTCTAGGTTAAATATTAGATGAAAAATTTGGTAATATACCATTATGCCTTTTTCTAAATATTTTTCGTTGCGCCCAACTCAAAGATATAATTTTTAGAGCTTTTCTATGATTTGATCAAAGTTCGCTTAACTTTTTATCCACAAATCTAAAATTTTAACAGCATCTTGACGATTTATTGGCAGTCAATTCAATTTTTCACTGTTTAATGAATCTGTAAAAGCTAATAATATTCGTCGTTCTCCATTAATCTATTAACGGTTTTAAGTATTGGTGAACATGAAAATACTTGGCTTTAACATTTCCTTTTATTGTAATCATTGTATCAGAAAATATTGAATGGTTATCGTTGTTACTTAGGATATCCTAAATCTCATATGTTTATATTTTATGATCAGATGTTAAAAAATTTATCGAGGTAATTAATCCGCATATGGTAATTCCTAAGGTTTATTTGGCATTATATGCTTTCCAGTAGTGACTCTCGCTTAATTACGCGTAATTATTTATCTTAGGCTGCAAATTCTATATCATTATAGTTCTGAGATTTAATTATAACTTTTTTTAATAGTCCACAGCTGACAATTTAAATAAAAAATATTTTTAACTTCTGAGATGGTCTTATCGTCGTTTCCCATTCAGTTATTTTAACAATAGGAATAACCATTGATATTTATTCAGATTTTAAAATGCTTAAATTCAGAACAGTTTTGTTATTTGGATATGTGTTTTAAAATTTATTAATAACTTATGGTTGTCGTTATTCGATCCCTTTAAGGCCCGGAAAATTTAATATTGATTTTTCTGTAGACGCGTCTTAACTCTCTGTTTATTCTAAATTATGGATAGTTTCAGTCAATAAAATTCATTGACTAGACGCTTCAATTTGTAGCTTTTCGCAATTTTTTATCCACGTTTAATTATACGCGTCCTAATGTTATGGTTTTGATTTTCTTCAAATATGTCAAAATGAATTCTCATGCAGTGATAGGTTACATTCCTTAATAATACACTAATTTACAATTTGTTTCGATTTGAAGCATTAATTTACATTTTTTGTGTGTTTTGTTAAAAATATTAGACGTCAGGATCAGACATCGTAATTATAATTTCAAGATACTTAAAGGCTTAAATCAAAGGTTATTAATCACAATTATTAGCATAATTACTCCTAGATGTTTTATACTTGTTTTAAGTGTAATAGAATTAATTTTAAATGTTTTGAATATATTTAATCTGAAAAAAAATAATTTTTGGTTAGTTTTAAAGGTTTTTTATGAAAAATTATACTTCGGGGGAAATCGTTAACTATCTTACTACTTGATTTTGTAGGGTTTTTTTCCCTTAAATTGGTGTTTAAGATTTGCCATTTCTTTTAAAACTTATTATCATACTCGTTTGGATATACTTTATTGCTTGAAAAATAAATTTAAAAAAATTGGTTTATTTGGGTCTCGAATTGGCAATAATACTGTTTTTTTTATTAGCTAGTCGTTTATTCTCATTAATTGATAAATTGAAATGTATTTTGAATTTAATGAATCAATTAAAAATCTTAAAAATTATTTGCTTTTCGAATTTTGTCAAAATTTAATAAAGTTCAAAATGCCAGGTGTGAAGTAATTATTGAAGTTTTTAAAATTCACTAAGACTCACTACCAATTCATAATTTGATTTAAAATTCAGTTTTAAATATTATCTACGGCTGAGGGTTGATTTTTATTCAAACATTATTTTCTTATTTTTCTATCTTCAAATGTGAATGTTTAAGTTTTACTCAAATGACAAAATTTTTTTTTTATAACGCATGGGTTAATTCTAGAAATTTACCATTTCAAGTTTCTAACGTTCTAGAATTCTTAGATTTAGGTTTTTTTGATTGATTATGGCGGGGAAATTAATTTGAATTTGACGCTCATTCTATTAACGCCTGATAATTTATGGTAGCTTTTCGTCGTCAAGATTGATTATTTTAAGTCTTGTAGACAAATTCAATAAATGACTACTTCGTTTAGTTAGTATTTGTTTTCAAAAATTTATCAGCGATCTCTTAAAATATATTCTAACGTTTATTACATTTACGTTTTTATCTAAAGAGATAATTTAACATTATTAGAAATATGGCGCATTTGATATTTATTTTTTGTTTTAAATATTACTGCGATAAATAATTGATATAAAACAAATATCCCTTGAATAGCTTTTAGGTTAAAATACTTAATCCAACTATTTGCATGGTCACAAATTCATCAATGCCACTACAGAATTATGGATCTTTCCTATTTATGATCATCTGACGAAAAAAAAGCATGTCATAATAATTCCTTAAATCGTTTATTATATCAGGTAAGAATTATTTTTTGTTGCATGAGACAATTTAAAAATTTTACACCATCAATTCTACTTAAAAGCGCATATTATTATGCTGTAATAATATCATATATAAAATTATTTCGTGATTCATTAAGACTATTCATATATTAGTAACTTTATTCATGTGATTAAAAATTGGCTTAAAGTTTAAGTGATCTACAGTATTTTATTTTTATTCATTACGCCTTTATAATGGAGACTGTCCTAGTATCTGAAATAATAACACTCAATTTTTCTTATTTTTTGTTCTTTGGCATATTAGCGGATATGGCTTTTAGTTACAACAACAAAATAATAGATAAAACGAGTAAAAGAATAGGAAAAATAAAATTACTAAACTACGATAAATATTTGTAAAATTTTTTACTTTCTGAAACACATATCAATCATGTATTCCATTATGCCGTTTTTGTTATAACTCGGATCTTCTGAATATTCCAATAGACCCCTCCATTTTAAGTCCCTATTCAGCTGGCATATTATATTATTCGTCGTTTTCTTTTTATATTTTTTGCGGATAAGCTCAGTTTCTTTAATGCTGATTTCTTTAAGATACTCGTAAAATTCTTCTGTTGTCTCTGTCTCATTGTAAAGCTTGTTGTAATAGTTGGTATATTTCTCCTTTTTGATTGGATCCGAGAGAAACATAACATTCCAGCCCAATTTACAATGACCAGTGCTTGGTGGATAGATCGTTGGGCCATATTCTCGAGCAGCGTCTTGTAACACTCGCAGACAAATTTTCATTTGTTTAGTGTATTGTAAAGAATTTTTATCGTTTGAAGGTAGGCTTTTATGATAAACAGGTATTAGTAGCAAATTCCCAAGAAATAACGCATGAATGAATTCAGGTTTTGCGAAATGTTCTTTTCGCATTTTAGGCCAGGTAACAAAGCATCTTAAAAGCGGGGTGATTTGATGGTGATATTTCTCAGGAATATATTTATTGTCAGGCTTCACTGAATAATATTTAGAATTTGGCTCGTAATATTGACCATATTTGGATGAGATTGGAGGTAATTCGTTTTGTGATGCGTTACCCTTAGATATCCTATATGTGTCATTCTGTACGACTAAATATCCTTGCAAATGTTCAACAAGGATTATATGAATAAATCAAAAAAAAATAAAAGGTATTCTACACTTTCCATTGTGCATCAGCTAATGCACCACAGTTGTGGTATTATTGTCAAATAGATAAATTATAAAATGAGAATAAAAATTATTGTAAACGTAATATAGCAATTACTTACTTATAGTTTTCTTCAGAATCATCCTTTTTTTCTTTATTAATTGATTTTTGATGTTGTGTCTTCATTATCTTTACCTAGTTAAATACTTACGCTTCACAATATTTACCGAAAAAAAACCAGTTATTTATACTAATTTTTTAGCGCCAAAAACATCAAAGCCGGCGTTTTTTTTATGTTACATGAATTTTTTTCAATCTTTCATGGTTTAGATAAATGAGTGAGTGTGAGTTTTATATACTAACAAAAATTAATTAGTCTGAAGTTTGTTTATAAGCTAGATAAAACCTTTAAAACTTTGTCATAATAATCTAAAATAACTAATGTAACTTACTTATGTTTATGTTATCTTCGTGATACAGGAAATTGTATTTGCCGATGTTTTAGTAGGATTATTTTTAAGTCTGTTGGCATTTTCCTAAGATTCTAACCAGTAATAAATTTTTTCATTTTTTGACGTGTATAAGAATTAACGAGAAAGTTATTCGTTATTATAAGGTTCATATTATCAAAAGCGTAAGAATTCTCCGTAAATTCAGAATAATATTGACCATGATAGTCTTTAATTACTAATTATTGACATGGTTTTTTATGTGTTATTTTTATCTTGTATTTTAAGGAAAATTATTTCATTTAAATTGAAAAAATCATTAAAATTTTCTATTTTGTTGTAATTAATCTGTATAAATATGAGTAATTTATTTTGTATTAGTCTTTTATAGTTTGTGTTTGATTCCGAAACGGTGTTTTATTCAAACAATGTTTAAATTTAATTTAAATAAATAATTCAAAACTGATATGAAATATCATTTTTAGGAAAAGATTTCATTTATCAAATGTCTCATCTCGTTCACTTAAATACTTTTTATGTGGTTTATATACAATTTTTGCTATTAATGAATCATAAAATGAAATTTTAATTTTTTAACTAAATATTTTGGTCAATCTTAATAAGTTTTGTGTAATTTATGTAATATAATTCAGGTTTATTTCGAAAAATAATTATACTCGTGTTTCAATACATAGTTTAGAATATCACATAATTAAGTGTTGTTATCTCGTATTAAACTGCGTTGATTAGAACATCTTGAAGGCTTTTTACTCGATTTTCGTCTGAACCAATATTCCTTTATATTCACTTTGGCAGATTTTTTATTTGATACCACCAAAATGCGGAATTATTTTTAAACTATATTCAGAGTTTTTATTAGTTTTTTGTCATTTTTCTTATGATGCATAAAATGGAGGATTTAATTTAGATCCCACAATTTTAAATATTCTCGATAAATTATGTAAGTTTTAAAAAATTACTAAGGCAATAAACTATGAAATTTTTAATTACAGGCGGATATTCGTTCCTTGCTAATTAATTAAATTCATAAGTGATGTAATGTGCCTTATTTGAATTGAGTAAAAGAATCATCCTTTAAATATTATTATCTTGATTACGCTAATTACCAGCCTTTTCTATGAAAGTGTCAAATGTTGCAGAATAACAGTTATAACTTTTCAGTGAAAAAATGTCTGGTATCTTTTTTTGTTCTTAATTGTTACAAATGTTAAAAATTCTTTATATGATCAAATAATATCGAGATTTAGTTCAGGTATATTACATATTTTACACAGTGTTATATTTGATGTTTTAGGGTTTTTATATTCGCTTACATGAAGATATCAAGTGACAATATTCTCATTTTAAGTACTCATTAACGACATCTGATGCTTATTTTATTCTATCTGAAAAATTATTAGATATTGTGGGATGATCGAAATCCATCTGAGTACATTAAGGCCTTGTAGCAGATATCTTGACGATTTGAATAGTTTTGAATCATTTGGATGAAATTTTAAACTAATGATGGGGTTGGTATTCTATACTACTTAATAGATGAAATGTTATTTATGAAATCTTGATGATCTTATACGTGAAAAATTGCTGTACTTGATCCCATAACTTAATTCGACTAGTCAAATTATAGATGCGAATACAATTAAAATGTATTTTGTTGCGAAAATCGGTTTCTAGTGTATTGAGAATCACCAGGCGTTCAAAAAGTTAATACTTGAATTTATTTTTAAATTATCGGATCGAAATTAATTATTTTAAAGCCAAAAATTAACTATAAAATTTTTAAAATGTTTCGAACGCCATCGCTAAGTAAACAAACTTCGACGTGATGGTGAATATTGTTTTAAAGAATTTAAAATCCTTTTGATCATAATTAGCAGCCTGAATTATAATAATTTAAATATGTTATCAATGTATTTCGTCGTTTTTATAGATTTAAATGAAATTTAATGCATGATGATTTATTCATCATTAGGATGCTATTTCGACATCTAAATTTCATTTCCACATTTAATATCACACAGTGACTGGAATTCTGGGCCAAAATCGTCGCTAACTATGAGTTTTAAGAAAATCACAATCTCTCATTGCGCTTGCGTGAAAAATAAAATATTTTTTATAATTTTGAATATTTTCTTTCTGTACACAGTAGAAAACTTTATTTCGTATTTTTAACAAACATAATCACAATATCTTTCATCTGGCGTTATACTGTACATATTCTACAGCTATTAGGTCGAAGTTATACCATAATATTCGACATGAATTCAGTATCCTTCAGAAAAATTATCGAATTATGAATGTCAAATGTTTCCAATTGAAAATTGATTTTTCCATCAATTATATCTAGGCATTTAAATGTGTTTGTTCGAATATATTTGATTTTTATTCTTCAATTTCGTAGTTGCTATGCAATTTGTGGATATTCGCATTACAATGTTAATGAAAACTGTTTCAACGATGGATTTAATAGGCTTTTACATTTGATGTATAAGGCGAAGCTTGGTCTGTTACAAAAAATCGTGGCCATTAACTTGTGATGTAACTTTATTCACACATTAAATCTTTTTTGGAATAGTCAATGTATTTTGTGATTCTAGATGAATGTCTAGTGGAATTCTTATTATTATTACTAAATACTGGTGATAGTAAATTTTTTTTCGAGCGTGAAACTATTAAGAGTTTACAGGCCTTTTTTTTAAGCTCAAAATGTTTTGATTACGTGTGGGTTTGTTTTTCCTATCTTTGTCTTCGTGTTTAAATTATTGTTTTTTTATGGATTATTCAATTAACATCGTGACAATGTTAACAAAAAATTTTTATATTTATCTTAATGGCTTTGGATTGATTTTTGACTAAAGGTTTAAGTTTGTGTGACGGATACTGGAAGTAATTCCAGACATCGACTAATTTAATTTATTTGTCTACTGATATTGGTAATACCATTCGCATGAAGGGGAACTGGGAGATAAAAAGTGAAATATATTCCTTACAAAGTTTATTCATCATTTTTCTTAATACAGATTCCCTAGCAATTTTTTATTACTACCATGATGACTAATAACCTTAAAAAATTCAAAATGTTTAGATAACTTACTAACTTTCTCAAGCTTTGCCTTTTTTTGTGATGATGGACTTACGCATTGATTTTAACGTGATTCCTCAATAAAAATATAGAAGAATATTATGGAATACCTTTATTTTAAGCTTTTATCAGAACACAAATAGGATTTATATCGAATGATTATCTACATAAGAGAATGCTATAAATGTCACTCTTAACCATGAAATTAAGGCATACTAACACCAGGTTTTTTATGCGTGGGATTTATTTTGAATTGGTTTTTTTTTGATTAATTCACATAACAATTATAAGAAATAATTGTTTCCAAAATTAAAATGAATGACGATATTTGGTTTACTTTTTGAATGGAAAATTGCTGAGATTAGTTATATATTATATAGATCTCACAGTCCCTGATTGTGATTCATATTTCCCTTAATGATAATAGATCAATAAAAAGTAGCGGGAGGTATATTCATCATTAGTTTTTTCTTGGTTGCATTAAAATCATAATCTCAAGAATCGGTAATAGGTTTTAAAAAAATTTTTGGTTCTATGTTTTAAGGAATGATTATAGGATTCTCTTGCATGAAATGTTAATTCAATTCAATACAATAATTTGATCAAAAATTAGCTAAATTCTTTTACTATAATTTATTATAAGCATTTTATTTATAGAAAAATTCAGTTTATAATGCTTAGAGCTCTTTTGTGAGCTAATTATCATAAAATATATAAAAAATCAAATTTAATTAATAGACATTAAGGACATTATTTATTAAAAAATGTAGTTGAATTATCCTACCATTTTATTGTGTTGTTTGGTAAGAAAAATTCAATTACAAAAATTGGCAAAAACCAAGAGCGTTGTTATAGAAAATCAAAAATTAGCTAAATAAATTAAATTCTTACGTTGGATAAAATAGAGAAAACTTCCATAATTCTTCAAAAATAACTATATTTTGAAATTTATTCATTTAAATCGATAAAAGTCTATAAAATCAATCAGAAGATTTTATAAAATTTGAATATTTACGATATTTAGCATTAGAATCGGGAAACATATGTTCAATTCTTGGCTGTTTACATATGCAAAGAAGGTTTTAATTACGAATAAGAATTAATCTTTCATACTGTTTATGGCAAGTAATTATGAATCTTAGACAATATCCTTGGTATAATATAAATTTCACTGCATTTAATTGTTGTCTTTTAAATACTAACTAACAATACGAAACACTTTTATCGCTGATTTGGGTTAAATGTGGTATTGGTTGATATTTTTATAGCAAAAATAAAAAATGATATCAGATAAGCCTATAATTCACGCTTAATAAGTAATTTTCATGAACCAAAATTCAGATAAATAATCCCTGTTCGCTAACAGAGATTTGACGTATGATTATTTTTTGGATTTTTTTGTAGGTATTTTTATCCTTCATGGAGTTTTTAATGCTAATCCATTTACATTCGTCTTGAAAACATTATAATGTAGTCTTTTAAGTTATTTTGTCAAATTCCCGCATTTTTTTTACTAATTTTGATATACTCAATCAGCTCAAAATAAGGTTTTTATACAAATTTAAGCAAATGTCATAATTTTTTAAAAAAATTTTACGCAAAGGAATAGTGCTCTATTATTAAAAAATTATATTTTAAATCATTAGACTAGCATCGAATGATTATTGTGAAGCTTAGGTTTAAAATTTCCGGTAAATTGGATCTTTCAAGAGATTGCCTAATTAGATACTCACAATATTTAATCTGGTTAGTAAATTTATCAAAAATTATGGAAGATTTTCATGCTTGTTTCAAAGCTTTCAAAGTATGCCAAGATGTTTCAAGGTTTATTAATACTTGATCGAGTGCTTTTTTTTTAAGATTTTGTGGAAAGAGAGTTTAAAAACACTAAAATTTTATATTTACGCTAAAATTCAAAAATCTTTTTGAAATGATGCTTAATACCAAATTTTAATATATTTTATAAAACCTTGATGGCATAACATACAATTTAAGGTAAAATTTTTTTAATTTTCAGATAACTGGCCATTAAATTTGGGCATGCGCGAATTATATTATTTAGGATGGTGTTAATGAGCGATTTTTTAAGGTATAAAGTTTGAATTAATCTTTTAGAATGTATCAAAACCCAATTATATCATGGTATACAATACAAGTTAGGGATTTTTAATGGTAAGGATACAAATATAATTTTAGAATTCCTAAGCTTAATTATTCATAAGCCATTGAATGGAAAAGAAAAAAGATTACTGAAATTCCTGTAATTTTAACGCTAACTTTTAGAATATTCATAGCATGTGGTTCCATTTTGAGATTTTTCTCAAAACGCATTCTGAAACGAATCATGGCCTACCCGTAACCAAGATATATTCGGGAGTATTATAATTAATTTCAGATTATTTTAAAAGGTGATACTCTTATTTTTACATGCGATTTCGCCTTTAAAAGTATAAAGAATTCTAACGTTAATTAATTCTTAGACTTTAAGACGCGTTATCATGGTTTGCTAGGCAGGTTTACTTGGACATTGATTATCTCAAGATTCTTTACTCCTTCAGTATGTTAAATTTAATAATTTTAGGAATATTTAATTCAAAAAACATTTTTAGGCGCAATCGATGTTCTGCACCTTTCTTCAATGGTTAAACGATTAGATCCGCTTTCAACGGTAAAATTTGAATTTTTTTTTTAGATGTCGTATTTCTTATGGGAAATTGTTCTCATTTGGATAACCTATTTATAAAAAGTTATATAATGAAGAATAAAAATTAATTTTAAGGTAAATGTAAAGTATAATACGCGCACCCGCGCTTTAACAAATAATTATAAGGTTATCAAGTATTCGTTACATTTTCTTCTGCATTATCTAAGAATTCCCATCGAGCTTAAAATTTCTTTTTCATTCTCTCAGAGTTTCGTAAAACTCGCTAAGATTCTGAATCTTCTACCTAAAGAACCGATCTTTCCTACGGCACTTCTTCACACGTCAATTTTCGATTCTTTCGTCTTTGGTAATTTCATCTGAAACACGATCATTGTTTGCGTTGTTCCAAAATTTCTTCATACAAGAATCACTTTCTTTTATATAGCGAATATTTAATGAAACATTTCTCTCCTTTCTCTTCTTCAAATGATCAGCGTGTTTTTTTTCATTCTTGCCATCGATTTCTACCGACAATGATAGTGGGCCGGATCTGGAAACGTTTTCTGCTGAAACATAATGATCATTCACCCTTTTTATGTACCCTCACTTTCTCATTTGTCTGAAACAATTTTTCTCTGGTTGATTTATCGTGGTTAAGTTTTTATTTGAAATAGACATCTTGCATTATGTTCCTATGATTTGATCGGATATTATTTAACGAAGAAATTTGTTTTCTTCCAATCAGCAGTTCTACTGGCCTCATTTGTGTTGAGCTGCGGGGAATATTTCGCAGACTGAAGAGCACTTTATTAAGGCACTAGTTTTGATTGCTGTTTGAATCCCGTTCCTATTTGTACCTTGTATTGAATGTTTGGATAACTCACTCAACAGCTCCATTACTACGTCTTTGATATGATGTCTTTCTAATGTGTTTGATCTGTCGTGTGTGACAAAATTCTTTGAAGTTTTCGCTGATATAACATGTCCCATCATCTGATACTACAGTTCTGGGTATTCAATAAAGAGAAAAACATGAATCCATGATTTTTATCACACTCGAAGAAATAGGAGATTTTACTGGGACCAATTTCATCCATTATTAATATGAGTCGACTAATATAAACCAATATGTTTCATCAAATGGACCCGTAAAATCTACATATAACCTAAACAAAGCGGTATCAAGGATGTTCCAACAATACAACAGTGTTTTTGATTAATTATTGCGAAATTTTTTGACAGGAAATACATGAAGACACAAAATCTTCAATATCTTTCATTAAACCTGGCCACCAAACCTATAGTTTTTTCTTTTCCTTTATGGCACGGATGCTTGTATTATATTCGTGAAGTTTGTGAAAGAATATTCGTTTTCAAACTGTCAGGAACTTTTATACAGTGCCCACGTAAGAATCCCTTCTTCGAAAGATATATTCTCCCTCATTTCGAAATACGGCCAGTACTTTTTATCTAGCTATCGTTTATCTTCCCAACCCCTGTTTAGAAAGTCAATTATTTGTTTATATTTAGGTCAAACATAGTATTCTTTTTAAAGGATCTTTTTTGAAATTAAACATCCTTCCAATCGAATATTTAGTATTTTAGTATTTTCATTTTGGTCGCTTTCTTCCTCTGTGATTTTCATATCTTCTAATGGCAAGCGTGACTATGTGTTTGCTAGTTGATTTGATGCCCCTGGTTTGTATTCTATATCAAAATTGTAACTGCTCACGAATATTAGACCAGCGTTCTAATCGTAAAAATGCTATAGTAGGAGTGCTCGATTGGTTTAAAATAGCTGTTCTGATGGTCTGTGGTCAGTTTTGATGTTAAACTTGCGACTATCAAATACTGATTGAATTTTCATAGACTATAAATTATGGCTAAAGCCTCTCGTTCAATAGTTTCATATTTTTCTTCACATGTACTTAATGTTCTCAATGTAAAAGCTAATTGATGTTCCAAACCTTCAAAATCTCGCTGAAGTAACACGGCACCAATTTCTTTTCCAGAAGCATCTGTATCCAAGATCATGGTGTGCTCAGGAATATAATGCATTAACAAATTATATTTGGTAAGTTTTTCTTTAACTTTATAAAAAGCATGTTATTCTTATGGCTCCAACGCCATTTTATGTCCTTCCTCCGAAGCTTATATAGCTCAGAAGAAATTGACTGTAACATTAGGAAGAATCAAATGTAGAAATTTACTGATCTCAGTCATGGTTTTGATTCCTTAGTAATGGTTGGAGGCAGCATTTGGATTAAACATTCGATATTCGGTTATTCTGTGTATTTTCCAACACTGTCTATAACATTCCCAGGTAAGTTATGGATTTTTGAAAAAAAACGGCATTTGACTTTTCAGTTGTCAATCCCATAATCTCTAATCTGGAAAAGACAGTCACAAAGTTATTGAGGAGCTCTTGATCGTTACTTCCTGTGATAATTTTTGTCATCCAGGAAGAAGACCCTGTGGTCTAAATCTTTTAAGTCTCTGTCTATAGTTTGTTGTAAAAAAAGGTTTAGGTTTAGGTTTAGGTTTAGGTTTAGGTTTAGGTTTAGGTTTAGGTTTAGGTTTAGGTTTAGGTTTAGGTTTAGGTTTGGTTTAGGTTTAGGTTTGACAGTTAAGGATAAAAGCGGTGCTCGACTTCACGGAGTCGTCCTTAAGGGCATTGCCCCTCCGTATCGGGAGTCGTAGGTGTTATCGTGGTACTATACCTACATTGTTTCTTCATCCCATTTCAACTCCGGAATATTACGTCAGAGATGAGGACTGAGACAGAGCTAGGCTTGAAATCAACATCAAAATTCTCTAATCGCAATGATAACCAACACAATCTTCTTGATAGATCAAAGATGACTACTAGAGATAAGGTCTAATGGTTCGTGGGTAAAGTTGACCTCCTCAAATCTAATATATCTATGTTGGATTTTGAAATATCCCATTTAGAATATTTCGAGAACTTTTTAGTTGATTCCTACCTAGGCTATCTTGTATTTGTAAATAACGTATAAAAAAGTAAAAAATTATTAAATAATACCTAGGTATTCTTCTTTTTGGTCAGGTCAATCTCATATT